>DWIZ01000073.1:0-10767 GCA_018248655.1 Chiothion georgina
GAACCTATTAACAACCCGAGTAGCAAATACAATTTGAGCTGGACGTGCCATCAAATTCTCCTTCTGATTTCTATTTCCTAATTCTCCCTATTGGGTAATGTTTAGGAATAGCAAAACATTATTCTTGCTTTTGATTGACGTACTTAAATTAATCTGAATCCACAGCGGGTGTTTAGAGTTTCCTCTACTAAGTCCGATCAATTTGTATATAACAAATAATTATCGTCAAACGACTTTTTTTGCTTTTATTACATTTATTAGGGAAAGAAGGCAAGCTTACATCTTTTAAATATTCTTACACAGAAGCCCGTTTAGTCATGGCGCTCAAATAAATTGCCTAGCGACGGAAAAATTAAGCAACATTGGATTCGATTAGTACTTGATAATGAATACATGGAGAATCGTGTCGGTGTTGGTAGATATCGATAGAAAGCAGGACATAACCCTATTATATTTTGAGAATTTTTGAGACGGCTCCATCAACGGCCTGTATCTCCAGCGCAGCTATAGAAGAGCAGCGCAGCGCATCATGTTAAGTGGTTACTGTCGCCCATACACACCCACTGTCCCAAGCTCTAATAGTATATGAATCTTATTTGAGGTTGAACCTGGGTGCGTTCTCATGAGGACTAAAACGGTCGCCTCAAAATCAGGGATACGAAAACTGGCTCCAGGTTCGATTACGTAACACGCCTTAGATCTAGGTCTAGGGCACTTCACGTAAGGCTACGACCCTGGAATGGTAGCCGGCCAGGCGTGGCCCCGATGGAACCCTACCACCGAGCATGCCGGGTTCTGCACGACTATTACTGCAACCTTGTATCCCGGCTTGGGGCTTGGGGCTTAGTATTCTTAATCCGCCCACAGCATGGACTAATGTATGCTTCAAGCCTTTCTTTGCGGTGATACACGTGCTTAACAGTGGAATAGTAAACTCAGTCTCTGCCACATAGACGCATATTTTACAGCAATAGTAACTTTTGCAAATGAAAATGTTGCAAATCCCCTGGACTGCATTCCGCACCAACATATCCATCCTCAAAGAGCTTAATGTACAATCCAGACTTTCCTCTATATGCCTGCGAAGAGTACTTGAATTTTTCGGTCACATAGCCAGGAAAAGTGGGAACAACTTTGAACAACTGACTGTTACTGGCAAGGTTGACGGCAAACGTCCTAGAGGCCGCAGTCCACTAAGATGGACTGACCAAATCCGCTCATCACTGGACACCAACCTGCACGAGGCACTCCACGTCGCAAAGGATCGATATAGATGGCGAGAACAATTTTTGGGTGAAACTGTTATTTGTTTCACCGCGCCGAAGCCACGAGGTATGAGGATGGATGACATAAACTACTTGTGTCGGCACTCTCGCCAAGTTGTCGCAACTTTTAATAGTGTTCGTGTCTCTGGGGACACTGACGAAGTATTATCAGCACTATATCGAGCATCTTTGAAAGGTAGCGAAGTCCATAGATCTAGCTGCAGTTATTTACTACGGATAAGCTTTATTTTGACTGGATTTTTCTTCAAGGCTGTCCTGATGGACTCCCACCCACGACAAATATTTGTGTGACGAGCAAAAGTATTTGTTCTGTGTCTGAGTATTTCTTCACCAATCCGCTTTGGAGCACCGTGATGGAGAATGGTCCACGCCTCCCCCTTGATCTGCGAAGAGACTCGATCCCAAAAGTGGGACATTAAAGGCGTTGCAGCCAAGCTCCAGTTTTGCTAACCTCAAAATCATCTAACTGAAATTAAATGTAAGCGAGATCTTTGATTTAATGTTTTTTATTGCTTATTAAAATTTGTGATAGTTGGTAGAGTCAACGTTACTCGTCCGGGAAAGTATTTCTTACTCCATCGTGAAGCAACATACTCGTCATATCTTGGGTTTCAGTGGGAAGGCGTGGTTGCCGGAGAAACTCCTTGAGGTGACTACCGTCATGTTAGTAGCAACGCGCCCTCGTACGACCTAAGATAGGTTGGACGTGGGTGCCCTTGGGCTGCACTGATAACTCAACATCAGGTGGCCAACATGCCCGTTTGCTTTTCATCTACAATAAAAATATTTATAAACGGAATATTTAAAGAAGTAAATGCTTGTAAAACAATAGCAAATGTTGAAAACGGTCGTAACATATAACCTAGTTTCTCACAGAGAGCGCTCCGGACTGGAAAATTTGGCAGGGTCCTAATTCTAAACTTTGACCCTAACTAACTAACTAGACCTAACTCATTTCGGCACTACGACATTACGCTGAGATATTGGTAGTTAGAACTTGTTTGAACAATATCAAAAATTTTATGACTGCGCCTATGTAGTTCAGTTATTGTACTTTTATATTACTGCGGCAAACTAGATAGTTATTAATATAAAACTTTTATATCCCTACTGACTGGCCTGATGGTCTAGTGGTTAGCGAACCTAATAACTAAGCCGGAGGTACTGGGTACGATTCTCACCCAAGACAAATGTTTGTGTGATGAGCACAATTAAAACTGATAACCGTTTGAGTAAAAAGGTCATCGAATGGCTACCATGTCTCGGCAAAAGGAGAACAGGCCGCCCTCCGACAAGGTGGACTGACGACCCAAAGAAAACGGCGGGAAACCGCTGGATTCAGCAGGGTCAGGACCGGGCGGAGTGGCATCCATTACGGGAGGCTTATGTCCAGCTATGGACTAGAAAAGGCTGATATGATGATGATGATGATGAGCACAAGTATTTGTTCTGTGTCTGGATATGTCTTGACCAATCCGCATTGGAGCAGCGTGGTGGAGCGCTTCAGGTTTTCCCATTGTTCTGGGAAGAGACCCGATCCCAACAGTGGGACATTAAAGGGTTGTATAAGTTGCTAATTTTATTTGCCCGAAGGTGTAGCTTACTTCCCCGAAGATAGCCTTAAGGTGTGATGACATGTATTTCGGCTGGGGAGGTGAGGTTTATGATTAACCGTATTTGATGCGACAACACAATCCCACACAAGTAAGTTCCCAGGTATGTCTATTTTAATTGCAGTTGGATGTGGGTGTTTAAGTGGGTGTCAGTGACCACTAACTTCAGGTAGCTACAATTTTCATTCGCTACACGGATTAGTTTACGTTTCACAGGTGAAGGTGTCCCTCAATTATATATGTCTTGGTTTTTAAATTCAAATATATGTACATCTACGTGACAAATTTTGCTAGTGGATCATCTCCTAAAAGCTCTCATCTTTCATGAAGGACGTGTATGCGAAAATATAAGATGTAATCCTCCCAAGGACACTCAGACTGTGCCTTAGGTCCAAACACGGCCGTAACATGTAACTGTAAATATTTTCGTCGGCTTAATGAAGTGTTGTGCTATGAAAGAGTAAAGAAAAGCGAGGTAAAGGCGGGAAAGTAAAGCATTTTCGTGATTTTTAGGAAGTCAATCGTAAAGCAGTTTTGGTATGAAGTAGAAACGGCTACACATTTAACCTTTTAAAGTTTCTAACGTGGCTACAACCCTTTTAATGTCCCACTGTTGGGAACGGGTCTCTTCTCAGAACAAAGGTAAGGCCTGGATACTCCACCTCGCTGCTCCAATGCGGATTGGTGGAGAAACGGGTTAGTGGCCAACCCGTTTCGGAAGATTTTAAATCGCCCATAGGGCCTCCGACATGAATTAACGACTGTTATCTATCGATAACAACAGGGACTGGCGGCTTAATGTGGCCTCCGAAGCACGGAAGCGCGCATATATTTTTACCACTATCGGTCACACATCCAAGTACTGATACCAAGTGCCTTATTGAATAAGTGGCATTGATTTAAAAGTTTTTTCTTTTTTCTTGTATCATATTCTAAACAGTTAGTTAACATTAAGTTTTGTGATTTCTATCGCTTGATCTATGGCAGTATGACATAGCAGTTAGAGTTCCAGGACATCACATAATGTTTTATTTTTACATTCCTCGGTGTCTAGAGCGTTTCTTTCAGAATTTAAAGTACCGTAGTACATAGTGACGGTTTCTGTTTAAAATTTCGTCGGCACCCAGACTTTTGTGTATGTGAACCTGGAATTTTTGGGCACATTTGTTTTGTCCCGTGCAACTTTTGTGAAGACGAAGGCATCATTACTTAAAACCAGGCTCACTCGAATAAAATGGAACGAAAATGTAATGAAAAACGTTTATTTGCGGGAATGCGGGTTGTGTAACGTCATGATATGCATTTTAATTAATCCACTTTAAGCATCATAATAAAAAGTTTAGTTTGTTAAAATTTAAACTTTAAGATTAAACTTTTCTTTAAAACTAATTTGTGTTATTTGAGGGTAGTTTAGTATTCTAACAATAGCAGGCCTTTTGAAATCGGTTCAGTAGTTTTTGAGATCGATCGTCACAACATACAAAAAATAGAAATCCACCCAGTTTATTGTATTAGTGTAAATATAGTAACTCTAGACCACTTAAATAACAAATATCGAGTCCGTTCACTGGAACCGAAAAGCAATCGAAGTGTTTCTCCCAACAAAAGATCTTCGCAAGTTGATTGTAACTAAACTGAAAGCGATTTCTCGATCAGGCGAAAATTGCTAGAAGTTATTTATCAGAAAAAAGCAATACCTCAAAGAATGATGGTGTATATATTGTTGGTATTTATTTAAATTTTTCGCAGTTCACATTATATTATAATCCAATAGCGGCCCGCCCAGACTTCTTACGGCTAAAATATATAGCCTACAACATATAGAAAAATACTCTCCACTGTTTAATGGATGTTATTATACATATAAACTTTTCTCTAACCATCACTCTATTTAAAAAACCGTATCAGAATTCGTTGCGTAGTTTTAAAGATATAAGCGAACAAGGGGACAGAGAAAGCGACTTTATTTTATACTATACATTGAAGAATGTCTAGGGACTTCCTTCCACTACTCTCTCTACGAAGACAGGACACAGACACAGAGAGGCCAGAAACATAGTCTGTACACACGACAGTAATGGTAGTTTTCAAAACACCCATTTTTCAAAACACACACACACATCACGGACAAGGTTTAACGACTATCTATCGGTAACAACCACAACCGACGACTTAACTTGGCCTCCAAAGCACAGAAACACGCATTAATATGCCATCAGCGGATACCCACTAACTGCGCTCAAAGTAGCTTTGCTTTTTCGACCGCTTGCGCGATCTTCTCTAGCTAGTAAGCTAACCTAGGCTTAATTTATCCTATTACTATTTACTTATTTTCACAGCTACGTGTGGTCATGTATTGATCATGATCACGTGTTGTTCATTATGCTATAATTAGCGCTAGTATCGCGACGTTATATTTAAAACGTTTGTGACATTTATAAGTTAATTCATCTGTTTAATTAATTCATCTGTTCTTCCTAGTAAGATCGTAACAATTTCATAGTACAAAACAATTATTTACATTACATTCTACCCTTCAGTCACCAGGCCCTTAAAATATATTTTAGTAAATAGTTACATTTTTGAGCTACTTTTAAAATATTAATATGCTTATCATATTGAATTGTTTTAATTCCACCAAATATAAAAACTTGTTTTTACTACTATAAAAGCTAGTATTAGTAGTACAGTACAACCCTTAATGTAAGAAAATGTATTGGTTGAATATTTTAAAAAACAGTGCAAATTAACATAATATCTAGTCCTAAACGGGATCGAATGACTGCCTTGATGAAGCAAAGAAATTGTTTAACCGTATGGTCACGCCATTTCGAATACAGTTCAAACATAAAATGACCAACAAAAAATTGAAAATTGAAATAAAATTATCAAATACCAAATAAAATTGCAATACAAATATCTTTGCCAAACGTCGAATAACTAGTCTATTTACAGCGTGCAATCACTATTCTTAATCAGCACAATACAAATTACAATGGAACTAGTGATGTAAACATGCCAGAAAAACGTCTCGTTATCGATAAATCGGAGTGCACTTGTCGCAAACTATATATTGCGTCGCGGACTGCGCCCGTGCCGGCCACACCGAGTGGTATGCGCTAGGGTTGTCAACTTCATGAATTTTTTATTGAACTAAATATTTTTAACCATATTTCAAGAAATAAAGTGTTGAGATTTGCTTATATGTCTTCTTTTTACTCTGTATTCTATTATTCTGAAGAGAAGCCTGTACCCAGCTGTAGCACTAAAAATGTTTGCAACTACACAAACATCCTGCAAGGCGTGAAATATTTAAAAAATTAATATTGAATAAATTAAAATAAAAAAAACGTAAACCTCAACAATTGTTATTTGTATTTTGATGTGCAGATCAGACCATCGTCTATTAAAAATGAAAAAAAAAGTTAAGATGTATAGGAATTTCTGTACAGATTGTACAGTAAATCTTTAATACAGAAACATTTTTTTTCCCAGTCTTTTCGGTTGAATACGAGAAACTCGGAAGATAAACGAAGAAAAGATGCATAAAAACATAACATTTTCCTAATGTTACCGTTCAATATATACACGAAACCTAAAGGATAAGAAACACGACGCATTAAGTATTAGATACATTATTTTTGTAACTTTCCAAAATCCTAAACTCCGTTGCAATCCAAAGTTGGCAGCCATAGTGGTTGCATGGCGGCGTTTATTAAGTAGTGTACGTTTCAATTGCCACGCCAGCCCACTGTATTTATTGCACCTTTTCAATGCTTGAATAGAGATAAACATATGTTGTGTTCAGATTAATGGACCTTTTGTGCCAGCCCCAGGATCGAGTCCGGAGAGCATACGCCAAACAGTTTTGTCTACGACAACAATCTGACTTTTACTTAGTGTTTTTAATGAAGGAATCGCTTGAACACCTGATGCTAGGAATTATTTGAGAAGCTTTGGATTTGCATCTCAAATTGCTTTTCGATGTACGGTTACATGATTTATTACCCACCTTGCAAAGTAACAAAAAACAATGTATTTTATATGAACTGTATACTGTATCTTCAGGCAGCTAAAATTACAGTCCTGAGAAATTAATAAAACCATTGATGAAGAAAAATAATACGAAAAAAAGTGCTTGATAATGACATAATATCTCTTTGCAACGTCTAATTAGCTGACATGTCTATTGGTGCTTCGATTTTCCGCAATAACAAATTGCTGTGATTCGTCGAAAAAATACCATGCCACGGCATACCTAATTACAAGGCGCGAAATAAAACGAATTGCGCTTCAAACCAGATACTAAAATAAGAAATTCGGAGGTGATTCTTCAACGAAGTTACGAGAGCCTGTCATTATTCGAGACCCGGTTGAGGACCTCCATGACGGCAAATTGGCACTTAAACAGTAGAGAGACATTTCATCGATTAATTATACACCACGCGACGCTAAGATTACACCTCCATCTGAATAAGACATTTAAATAAATCCATCGAAGGTAGAAAACGAAACTGCTTCACTAAAACATGTTTCAGAAACAAACAAAACCCAAAATTCCGAGCCCACAAAACTGAAACGGTAACCATACGAGCTGTCTCAAACCCTCGAAACTGAGCACATAATTGCGTAATAACTCAGAAACGATTACGTTAACAATTTGAATTGTGCGTTATTATTATTATGTCGGTGGTGGAACACGTGAAACGCCTGTCCGTGAATGTGCATCCCAATCTCGGCGGGTTATAAGTGTGGCCAGTTTTTGCAGGCCCCCAAGCTTTCCGAGATTCCGAGTGGTTTAATGAAGCCATTACCCGCAAGAACAAGCTCAGGCGAGGGCAACCTCATCAGGTAGTTACTGTTTCGCATCGTTTAGGTTTGAGAATATAATTTTCTACAGACTACTTAGGCACGTAACGAAAAAAAATATATATTCAAATTAAAAACTGGGATGGGAAGCAAACATGAAATGGCTGTTCGAAGTGAAAATTATAAAATTCCAATGAAAGAACTATAATGCGATAATGATATAAACAATCCAATTTAAACCCAACTAATAATTCCTTAGCTTAAAAATATAAAAATATTCCAAAACATAACATTTGATTGAGTAACCAACGATTCGAAAGCACCTCGGGACAAAGCAGTGCCTGCCCACATTGTCTGGAGATAAAAAGAAATGCCTAAATCGCCCCGAGGAACACTCGTGCGCCGACATGCTGTCTTGCCAGAGTAGAAAAAGAATCAAAAATGTATTCCAGTTCGTTAGGACTCGTTTCGCGGTCTGCTTTCAAATTTTAATGTTTAGATGCTTTTGTTTCTGCTTTAAACTTAACTGATGGGTTTAGTTCAGCCTAATAAATGACTTGATTCTAGTGTGTAAGCCCAAATAATACAAAGCTTGATTCTTGTTAAAAATGAGTTCTTAACAATGAGAGCAAAATACGCATGTCATTTTTTCACACAAGTGTCTCGTTGAATTTTTGTTTTCAAGTGTCATCAAAAACTATTCCAGTTTGTGGGCGGACGCATATCATGTCATAACTGCTTACAAGTACAAGTGAGAACCGGTCGTTGGTCTTTGGGAAAGTGATCAATTAACGAATGCTTAGAAACCTCAAAATTAATATTTGAACAGACTTAAGACTTTGAATGCTTAATTAATTGTTTTTCGAAGCCAAAACAGCAACTCACGCGGTCATTAGTGCAGCCCTTGAGCCCAAACCAACAGACGAACAAGACAATGATGACGAAGCATTCTGTCCCATACGTGCTCGGACCAAAAATAAATTATTTCTTAATAATCTAGAAAGTCCCGCTATTCCACAGAATGGAATGCTCATCGAATCATTTTATGGAATAGGATCCACGAAATTAAATAGTTATTAGAAAACTCAGCATCAGATTAAGATACACATCAAATTGAGGTTTGTAAGCTTCTAGAATTGATTTAATATTCATGATTTGAAAGTTGCATTTAAAGGATGAAATAAGAAAGGATAAATTTTAGACATTAAAGTCTTTACTTCACTTCACATGTTCCAGTATAATAAATAAATTTAAACGCATACATATGTAGCAACAAAGTGAACAAAAACATAATTTTAAGTATCATTAGTTTGTAGTACATAATAACACTTAAAGGATTACCATAATACGCATGAATAAAACCCATACAAATTAAACACCCTGCTAAAGACACTTTGGACATCAGGATGTGTTTTAAAAAACACAATTGAGAATTCGGCGTCGTCATCTCAGTCAACGCACGCCTCATCTGAACATGTTAATCTAAGATCATTAAGAACGATAAAGACATTAAAATGTTTTTTTGTCTGTTTGTTAAGTTGTCAAGCAAAATCTATAGCAACTCTGAAGAAATTTGCTGTGATAATAATTTATTACAACCCTGGAAAATTACGTAGGATTTTATTTTCTCCAGCTAGTTAATCTATAAAATGTTTGTTTATGTATTTAATATTTTCCATGCCCTTTATAATAGACTGACACATGTAGGTATTCAGTGGTATTAAGTTCTTATAATGTCCGTACAAAGTCCATTATGATAATTTTATTTTTATTTTATAGCGACAAAAACAATAATTTGCTAAAAGGATTGTTTTCTTTGTTTAAAACCTTTTTGTTTTCATTGGAGGGCAAGTAACAAAGCTAAGTGTTTTTTTAAGCACATGCCGCCAGACAAAAGAAATATAAATAGAAAGGCAATGTTGGCGGGGCGAGCGTACTTCTGCTTACATGCAAATAGGCTCATGGATCGTTTGTTCAATGATGTTTGATCAATTAATATTGAGCAGGAAATACATTAATGTCAAAAAGGGATAAAGAAAGATTTTGCTTGTAATTTTGGCGGCCGTTTTCGACTTTTTTACTTTAGAACTATTTAGCGTTTGGAGTTCTATGCTTCGCCCCACTGCGAGGGGCACCTCAGCCTGCTACGATGGGTTCGGAACAAATACGCTATCATTTCCGTTCTACTACTTCTGATTTCTTTGCATATGCCATTTGTAAAGTAGTATGAGACTGAATTAAGAGGCTGTTGCTTATAGTTAAGCAGGTGTAAAGGTTCAAGGCAAGCTCAAGAGTTTCATTGTTGTCAAGGACTACTATTAACTGGTAACTCGGAAAAGAAAGAGAAGTAGAACGCAAGAAACAAAAATGAGGGTATCCTGCCTTTTCGCCGAAAAAGTAGGTTTATAAATTGGCAAACGATAATTCGGCGAAGTAAAATTCCGCAAAACGTTGGTTGGGAAGTTATAATATGGTAAACGTTGTCGGGGAAAAGGCAGAGAATGAGAGAACCAAAAATGAGAGCTATAAAAATGGACTTTCTGACTGATTCACTCGTCAATGCTCTGCCTACACCCCCTAAAATTTAGCACAAAGATGTAACGTAAACAAGTAATAAGAGAGGGTTTTTCCAAATTCCTGCCAATAGAGAATAAAATAGGTTTGTTTTTTATTTAAAAATTATTAATTTCGTAGTACATCAATACCCGGGTGAAGATGGAGCGGGCAACTAGTATTTTATTCATGTCTTAGTGTGTGACGATTTTGGATTGCCAAACGAATACATATGGCACATTGGCACCTACGATACATATTTTGAATTATATATAGCATAGTAGGCATATCAAACTCTGGAACCAAACTTTCACATTACTTATGAAGCTTATTGAAAAAAACTTTGAAGGTTTCATAACTGAACTAACACGTAATAAGTAAAGCCGTAATATTTGTTACCTAGCGAAGGGCGAAGCGAAGTTCGCTGGGTCACCTAGTTAATATATATAATGTTATTAGTAACGGAAGTATGGATTTTGTAGCACAATTGCTATCGGGTCTCAAAG
>DWIZ01000074.1:0-10761 GCA_018248655.1 Chiothion georgina
TTTTAAATAACAGCATGTTTTGCTGACTGACTGAAATAACTACTTAAATTGTGTGTGAATGGATAACTTGATGTTGATTAAATATTGAGTTTTCATTGTGATATGTATGTATAAGAGTTTTCTAACAGTGTTTATTGACATCATAGTGTGATTACTTGGTTTCCTTATAAATATTTTTTTCATTAGTGTTCCCAAAACCATACTTCTCTTAGCCTGAAAAAAAGACCCACACCCAATAGTGGGACATTTAAAACTGCTTGATTGTACTTTCCCAACTTCTCCACTCTGGGCTTCTGAATGGGCTTGGGATCAGATCTCCAACAATGTGAAACAGAATGAAAATGTTCTGATTGGTCTGAAAAGTCTGATTCCTGTTCTTGTCCAAGTTGTTATTCAAATTAACTTGTATCTTAGTAGCAAATGGTATAAGTAAATGTATAAAATGAGGGTTCTGTATAGGTGAGCTGTGAAATTAAGCCCATCAACCATATACAATGAATAAAAAAGAATAGGTTGAATTTTAGATTAGCAAAAATAATTCAGGATACAATAGACATGTATATTCAGAACATAAACAAGATTATTGACATTTCATGCTGACAGACGTCTGAACCAGAAATAGTGCAGGTAAAAACTATGTAGACCAGGCATAGATAAAGTAACTTTATGCTTCAATGTTTTTTTGTGCTATACCATTATCTCATAGTAATGCATATACATATGTATCAATTTGAACTTGTGTATACCTTATAACAGCACATATCATTATAGATATACATAGTTTAGAAGCAGGAGTATGAATGTTTAACACAATTTTAGGTTTATAATTGCTTCTACACTAGTTATTTGCATATAGGGAAAATATGTATATAGCACTTTATGCAAGCTTGTATAATTGTTGTAAATATTAATAATATATTATGTACATACTTCCTTTTGCAAGCAATGTTGGAATTTGGTCACAAGGAAGATTAAAAGTGTTGATATATATTTGTAACATATCCAAATAATAAGCTATTTTTCTACTTTTCAAAGAATGTGTTCAGCTATTTTTCATTTCTAGGAAATGGGTGACCTTTCGCTTTTATATATATAGTTTAGGGCATACAGGACACACAAAACTTTGGTAAAATTTAGTGGGTTTCAAAGTTTGTAGGTCACTTGAGGCCCCACGTGTATTGAAGGACTACAAGGACATGCAAAGGGTCTCTAGAGGTAAAAATAGCACTGTACCAAATAATATTTTTACAATTTTCAACTGGTGTCTGTTTATAATTTTCCTTCTTATGCATATTTTATTTAAAGCATCATAACCATAAATTCATAGTACTCGTATTTACATATAGTTCATTTTAACTAGGTGTAAAAAATAGGAACAATAGAATAGAATGCAACATCTTTCCACTAACTTTTCCAGTGTTTGTATGTAATAGAGTTTTTTAAAAGTATGTTAAGTAAAAATAAAAGTAGGCGTAAGCTACTTCTCATAACATTAGCTAGTTAAATCCATCATAATTGGTTTAGACAATTACTTGAAAAAATAGAAATGTATAACTAATACTTTTAAGTTCAATCAGTACTCATTGAGGACATATTAAAATATTACATAAAGATGTTTAAATTTTATTTATAAAGAAAATACATACATTGTACATGAAACAATATGAAAGGCCCATTATTTATATATCAAATGAGTAAAGTAATTGAGAAAAAAATAGTTAAATGAAGTTCTGATCAAAAAAATTACTTGAATAATACAATATTAGAATTAAAAGATTGATTTATTTATAATTTCCTTAAGCAATTATTATTAGTTTGTCAACAGTATGAAAAATTTTTTATGCACTGCACTTATTTCTCAGTAACCAAGGGACCAGTACCTATCAATAAAAAATATAATTAACTACAGAACATTTCGATCGGAAAAAAATAGAGAACTTGAGGGACGAGAACTACCAAAATAGGCCTTTTTTGTGAGATGTATATTTATAATTTTTAATCAATAGTTGTGCTACTATAAAGAGTGTTTTACTTTCCTAACAGCATTGTATTAAATTTTGTCGTTTGTTCCCAATTACTAATAATAAAAATGTGCAGTTTCATATTTTTAAGAGATAAAAACTGATTTTCAGGATTTAATGGTTGGTGATGAGGCATCCCAGCTGCGTTCAATGCTTGAAGTCAGCTATCCTATGGAAAATGGGGTAAACTTTATTTATTCCCTAATTTGTTTTATTTGCTAAATTAATCTTTTAATTAAGAATAAGTTTAATCCACATCATCAACACACAGATATAGTTTATTATACATTTGTGTTTTCCCATGTAATGTCATCTCTTCCTAGTTTCATTATGACTATTTCCTATAGCAAAACTCTTCGACTGAGACTGTCAACGTTAAAATAACATCTGTCTATGAATAAAACATTACTATTATGACCAATCAGGTTGTGAGGAACTGGGAGGACATGTGTCACGTGTGGGACTACACCTTTGGGCCCAGCAAGATGAACGTGGACCCGAAGGAGACCAAGATCCTCCTCACTGAGCCACCAATGAACCCCACTAAGAACCGGGAGAAGATGATTGAGGTGAGTGGAGTGTTTGTTTTTTGTTTAAAATGTGCCTGTAATATGTAGTAAATTTTTAGTATTTTTGTGTAAAATGGATTAAAAGCATTTGTGTATAAAAGCCCTAACAGCGCTAAATAGACCAGTCCCATTTATTTAGGGGATACAAAAACACGACTCACTAAATCGATTTAATCGCATGTAAATCGAATAAACTGAACTGTGTCGTAAATAAGGCAGTGTCGGGGCGTAAATAACATCGATGTATCGAATTGATTCGCAATTTCAGTCCCATTGCGACTCCCAAACTAATTTGCGGGAATTGCTAGATTGCAGTTGGTAATTAGGACAATTCGAAATCTATAAGATATTCTGATGTTTGGTCCCATCATTGCGATATTTGCCTTAATTTAACTAAAGATATAATAAAATCGTACCAGATTTGATGCGTGAAAAATATTGCACAAAAAATGTTTTTGTAGCGCTAAAAAGATTGTTAAGGGTCCTAAGGGAGCTCAATGAAACTAAGCGGACTGTAATTTAGGCTGTATATTGTAGTTAAAAGTAGCGCGAGTGGCGGCGTGCGTTCACCGCGGAGGAAGAGAAGCCAATGTAGGGTCGATGACGTCGCGACGCCCGCGTCCCGCCGCGCGCGCCGCGCCTCTTAGGGTTCGCACACACTGTCGCGCGAACATACTCCCGCCCTTGAAGTACTAACTTCAACAAAGTGGAAGCGGGCACACGTTGTTGAAGCCCCGCCGTATGGTCCCGCGCTTCGTCCGTACGTCGACGACGCGGGTGATGCCGTCACTGCCGGGGTAGACGCCTGTGATGCGCCCTAAGCACCACATCAGTGGTGGGAGCGCCTTGTCCCTCACTAGGACTAGCGTACCCAATGCCAGGTCGCCGGATGTACTCGTCCATTTCGTTTTGGTCTGAAGAAGAGAAATATATTCCAGGTGAAACCTTTTCCAAAAATGGTTTTTTATGGCCTCTATTCGCTGGTAGCGTTCCAAGCGACTGATGTCCTTATCGACGACTGGTGGGTGTGGTATCGACGTGAGTGATCGTCCAATTAAAAAATGGGAAGGAGTTAGGGCAGTAAAATCTAATGGATCAGAGGATATAGGGGTCAGAGGACGAGAATTTAAAATTGCTTCAATTTGAATACAACAGGTGTACATTTCTTCGTAAGTAAAATGGGTAAGTGTTAATAACCTCCTAAGGTGGTACTTAGCGGACTTTACTGCTGCTTCGGCAATACCGTTGAAGTGCGGCGAATAAGCGGGAGCAAAGCTAAATTCGATGCCCTCCTGGGCTATGTCGGACGTTACGTTGCTATCCTGCAAAAATTTATATATGTCATTAGACGTCCCGACAAAGTTAGTGCCGTTATCAGATACGATGCTATGAGGCTTGCCGCGACGCGCTACGAAGCGTTTAAGAGTGGCCATGTAGCCTTCTTTAGACAAGTCCGTGACGAGCTCAATATGCACGGCTTTGACGGCTTGACAAACGAAAATACATATGTACGCCTTTAGAAGTTTGCAACCTCGACCCTTCCGGTCAGCAATCATTACTGGCCCTGCGTAATCAACGTTACAGTTTAAAAATGGATATTCGAGACTTGTTCTATTAGTAGGTAACTGACCCATCAGTGGTTGAGCGGATTTTGTTTTGAATCTATAACATTTTATACAATTGTTTACAGTGGTTTTTGAAAGATTCTTGCCTTTAAGAGGCCAATAGGTTTGACGAATGTTAGCTAAAAGAAGTTGAGGACCCGCATGTAAAAGTTTAATGTGTTCTGTCCGAAATATTAATTTAGTCAATGGGTGATTACCACATAGTAATATAGGGTGTTTTGTGTTGTAATCGTAGGGGGAGTTATCAAGCCTGCCGCCCACACGAATGATTTTATTAACGTCTAAAAATGGAGTTAAACTAATTAATCTATTTTTTTTAGGTAATAATTTACCAGAATTTAATAAATGTAATTCTTCAGGAAACATTTGTAATTGTGCATGTTGAATGATAAGATTAGAAGAATTATTGAGTTCTTGAATAGACAAGGGTCCCGTAATTTTATTATTTTGATTTTTAATTGAAGAATTGTGAATGAATCTTTGTATATAGGCAATCACTCTTTGTAAACGTGTGTAATTAGAATATTTTGTAAATAAATGTTGTATAATAGTAGTGTTATGTTCGTTATTTTGTGTAAAAGAGTATTGATTTTGTGAATTAATTGATTGATTACAAAAATTAGAGCAATAATCAGATGTTACTTCTGGTAAGTCTTGTTTCTCGTAATTTGTAGGCATTTTAGGCCATTCGCTTTGATTTTTAAGAAGAAATATAGGTCCCGACCACCATAAATTACAAGAGCTAATCTGATTAGCCTTGACCCCACGAGAAACAAGATCAGCTGGGTTGTCTTTAGACGGTACGTAGCCCCACGTATGACATTTGGTACTATCCTGTATTTCATGTACACGATTACGGACAAAGTGTTTTAATTGACTGGACGGTGTATTCAGCCAACCCAAAACAATCGTAGAGTCGCACCAGAAATAGCATTTAATATTGGATAGTGTAAGTGACTCTAAAACTTTGGTACACAGTCTTGTACCTAATAGGGCCCCGCAAAGTTCTAAGCGCGGAATAGTCGTGGGCTTAATAGGCGCCACACGGTTCTTAGACACAAGAAGTCGAACATTTACACTACCCGAGCTACTGATCGACCGAATATAAATACAGGTGCCATATGCCTTTTCGGAAGCATCAGTAAATACGTGCATTTCGTGACTCACTGAGTCATCACATAATACCCAGCGAGGAATTTTAAGGTTATTTAAAAAAGAAAGAGTATTTGCGAAAGAAGACCATAAGCTTTTAATATTTTGGGAAACTTCATCATCCCAATTATATTTTTCGATCCACAATTTTTGCATTATTATTTTTGCTTCGACAACGCACGGACCTACGAGGCCTAGTGGGTCGAATATTTGACTAATAACAGATAAAATATGTCGCTTAGTAATTTTACTAGATAAGTTAATATTAATGGAAAAGGTTAAAATATCTGAATCGCAAAACCAATGCAAGCCTAACGTTTTGGAAGAAGTGTTATTACTATTCTTATTGAGGTCTAGAACATTGCACGGCACATAAGACGTGTTGTCGATATCAGATAAAATTTGAGGGCAATTAGACTGCCATTTTCGTAAATTGAAGTTAGCTGATGATAAAATAGATTTTACTTGGTGGCAAATATCTAATGTGGCCGCTATTGAAGACGAACCACTTAAAAAATCATCGACATAAAAGTCGTGTTCGATGCAGCGCTTGACGTCAGCATTTAGAGCGCTAGACGCTAGACTTACTAAACACTTTGTAGCCAGGTAGGGAGCAGACGCTGTACCATAGGTTAATGTGTTTAAAGTGTAAGTCTTAAGAGGCTGCTTGGAGTCTGAACGAAAAATAATTCTTTGTAAGGATCGTTGACTAGGATTGAGATTTATCGACCTATACATTTTCTCAATGTCAGCTGTAACAACGAATTTATGTTGCCTAAAACGTAGCAAAATAGACAGCAGGTCATCCTGCACGACAGGGCCTACCATTTGAAGGTCATTAAGGGATACGCCTGAGGTAGAAGCTGCAGACGCATCGAAGACCGTACGTAACTTAGTCGTGGTGCTTGAATTACGGATGACACCATGATGTGGTAAAAAATAACTAATATGATTGTTAGAGTTTGAGGTATCTAAAAAGTCCTCAATCATGTGGCCTAGTTGCTCATACTCGTTCATGAAAGCTATGTAACTATTTTTAAAATCCGGATCTCGTTGAAAACGTCGTTCTAATGATAAAAAACGTCTTTTTGCCATTTCAAAAGTATCCCCTAACAAACTAGGATCTTGTTTAAAAGGCATCTTGACAACAAAACTTCCGTTCTCATTACGATAGGTATTTAACTGAAAATTTTCTTCACAAGCCTTTTCTTCAGAAGAAAGGGAATGTGAGGAAGAAACAGTATCTAGTTCCCAAAATTTAGTGAGATCTGGATTTGAATTAGATACATTGATAGACCGATCTAAAAAATTACATAAATGTGACTTAGATTTGTTTGATATATAACCGACATGACCCGAGACAATCCATCCTAATTTAGAGTCACATAATTTGGGTTGATATTTACCTAAATCAATAACTTGATTTCCTATAAGGTGCCAAAATAAGTCTGCCCCCAATAATATGTCTATTTCTGAAGGTATATAAAAAGAGGGGTCAGCAAGTTGAAGGCCCTTAGGAATAGGTATTTTATTTGGATTTATTAAACGCGACGGCAAAAGTTTGGTAATTTGAGGTAATATTAGGCAATCTATTTCGACCCTACAGTCACCATAATAAGACTCAATATTCAGGTTACAAGACTGTGTACTATTAGAGGTCTGATTGTTTATACCTGTCACCGTGGAACTCGCCTGACGTCTTGACAACCCTAGCTTATCACATAGGCTGCTAGTTATGAAGTTGGTAGTACTTCCATTATCCAAAAGAATCCTGGCAGTGTGCTGCTTACCCTTGTGGTCCACGACTTTCACCAGAGCTGTGGAAAGTAAAACAGCAGGAACAGTAGGCTGAACAATATTTGATGACAAAACAACATTCTCAGAAGAAGGCATAGGATTAATTGATTGATTTTGATGAGTTTCTAAGTGCAAAAGCGTGTTATGTTTGTGCTTACAATATTTACAGTGAGAAAGTTTGCATCTATTATGATAATGGCCTGGACGAAGGCAATTTAAACAAACCTTAAAGTTTTTAGCTTTTTCAATACGGGTTTCAATTGATAGGTTTCTAAATTCTTGACATGTATATAATAAATGATTATTAGAACACATAGGACATTTTAAAGAATTATATTTAATTTGGTTATCATTCTTATAATTTGATTCGACGACGAAACTTTTAGGTTTGTTAATTTCTAAATTATGTGATTTATGATTGTAATGATAATTATGTGATTGATGTGAATTTTGCTCTAATGATTCTAAAAGATCTATTCTATTGCTAATGAACGTGCAAAATTGATTTAAAGTAGGCGCATCCGACAAAGTATTGCGATATTCCTGCCAGTGACGACTGGTAGTTTTATCTAATTTTGTAGACATTAAATATATTATAAGTGTATCCCAATACTCTGTAGGTTGATTTAAAATTGTTAAGGCTCTAATATTTTTATTTGTTACATCTAATAAATTACGTAAGCATCTACTAGATTCTTTTATGATGGGGTCAATACCAAATAACGCTTGTACATGATTGTTTACTAATAAGCGGTTATTATTGTATCGCTCGCATAACAAATCCCAAGCTAATTGATAATTATCACTGCTAAAGTTAATATTTTTTATAATTATAGCTGCACTTCCCTTTAAAGTGGCACGTAAATAATGAAATTTGTTAATTGGGTCGATACAATGGTTTTTATGAATTAATGAAATGAACGTATCACGATACTCTAGCCAATACTGAATGCTACCATCAAAATGAGGCAAATCAATTTTAGGCAGTTGTACATAGTTATTTCTGTTTGTCTCACCTGGTGCCGAGCCCGCCGCGGAGCCCATGCAGTCCCCGAACTGATTGTCGGCCAGTAGGCTGCGAGCCAGTGCCGCTTGCGCATGGTACACCTCTTCAAACTGGACTCGCTCCGTAAACGCGTCGTCAGACTTAGGCTCCGATAGCATCTCGATCTCGGTCTGTAAACTGTCGAATTCACCGTATAGAGTATCAAATTTAGCTAAACGTCCCTCTAATTCGAGGCGCTGTAATTGGGATAAAGAACTACATGACGATAGATTTGAAAGATAGTTCGTAAAAATAGTGAGTTTACATTTCATTGAAGAGCGCTTCTTAATGAGTTTCGATAACGGTTCGGCCATTCTTAAATAAAGCGAAAAAACAGATGTCAACTATGAATGAATGCAAGCGATAACAAAGGAATGCGGCGCACACTACGAATGCAAGGGCATTGACCTTGACAGCGGTCAGCCGGTCAGCTGTTAGCGGTGCGCGTAGCAACTAACGGTTGCGAATTATGAATTTTGCAGCAGTTGCTTTAATGAATTTAATACTAAGGTGAAGAAGAAATGTAACACTTTGTAGCAAATTTTAGCGAAAAGGAATAAAAAAAGTAGGTGCTTATAGGGAAAAAAAAAATTTTTTTTTTTTGTTGAAATATAGGATAAATTACATTAGAAAAGAGGGAAATTAATTGGAACGACTCACGCCTTTACCAATCTTCTTGCTTCCCAAGTTGAAGTGACTTCTTTGTAGTCGACGATGACGCGGCAACATGTACGCTTGCGAACAAAGACCACTAAACGCCGTTACTTTTGAACTGCAAATTCGATGTGGAATCGCTGGTTTTTAATTTTAATTGAGGCTCGGATGGACCAATGCTTAGGGTCCTAAGGGAGCTCAATAAAACTAAGCGGACTGTATTTTAGGCTGTATATTAATTTGTGGTACAAAAGTATCGCGAGTGCCGGCGTGCGTTCACCGCGGAAGAAGAGAAGCCAATGTAGGCACAGAGTACTTTGTAGGGGTCGATGACGTCGTGACGCCCGCGTCCCGCCGCGCGCGCCGCTCCGCTTAGGGTTCGCACACACTGTCGCGCGACGGTAGTGTTTCCAAATCTATCGTATAGGTATTATAACTGGCTGTTGAAGAGTCAGAGTCCTTAACGAACATGTAATACGATTATGCCCTCTCCTTCTTTTTATTAAACTCAGTAAGTCTGACTTGGGTACGCTTTTTGCCTTCTTGTTTTATCTTTTTCACTTCTGAAACAAATACTTCTTTGGTGTATTCTCTGTTGGCTTTTAGCACCCAATTCATTTGTAAAAAGGGATTAGACACAGATGCTATTATGGCATTTTTTGCTTTTGGCTCCTCTAATTATATATATAATAGATTATTATATTTATCCATTTTCATGTTATGGTTATCCATTTTCAAATTGCATAGAACTCTTTGCAGTCTCATAAGTTCTGGTATAAGACATCCGGAATATGTATCTTTGTAACCTTCAAATTACCAATTGTATTTTTTTTTATTTAGTTTAGGGTATCCTTTACTGCCACTAGACCTCGAATTCAATTATAATATGAATTGCATCGTGTTAGACATGGAGAAGTAGGGGATTTTCCAGTTAATTCTAGATAGATTTCACAGGTTCCTAACTGCTTGACATTTTACCATGCTGCATCATAAAGTTTTATGTATGAAACTTCCTTAGGATCTAGCCTTATCCATATCTTTTGAAGCTATCAAATATAATGTGTGTGTGGCACAACTTTTACGATTAGGCAGTTACAACTCTTCAAATTTTTTTATTATTGATAACGGTCTGTTAACGGGAATTGAAAAGAAACGATCAATACATATATGGTCATTACACAATGACACGACTATAGAAAATGTACGTGATTATATGAACAAAAGGCGGCCTACTGATACTCCGTATATTGTTGAAAAGCTTGAATTGAGACATAACAATTATGCGTCGTTCGTAGTGTCAGTTCCAGAAAGCTTATTTTCGTATTTTATGTCAGCAGAGCACTGGCCCGCAAACGCACGACTCAATGAGTGGTTTCGAAAAAGAAACCCAACGAAATTGTGAATATAATAAAGTTTATGGTACCCGTTCGAAGCTCACTGTCTCTGTATTATCAAAACGTTCGCGGACTACGCACGAAATTATTAAATTTATCTACAGCTATAGCGTCCTCACAGTCGGATATATTTTTACTCACAGAGACGTGGTTGACTTCGGGGATCGATGATGCAGAGATTGTTCCACATGGATATCATATTCTTAGATTTGATCGGCCAGGCCCCAGAAGAGGAGGTGGAGTAGCTATTATAGCCTCACCGAAATATTCAATGAGACGTATTGAGATCCAAAACGTCCCAGCGCTTTGTGAAGTCGTCTCTGCTTGTATATTAAAACAACAGAACATAATAATTGCGGTAGTCTGTTTATATATTCCGCCAAACAGTGAGGAATGTGTATATTTTTCAATTTTTAATATAATTGAATGTATATGTCACAAATTTAAAAATGTTTTAGTTTGTGGTAATTTTAATTTAAACTTAAGGTCAAGAAGTGTTGCCGT
>DWIZ01000075.1:0-10752 GCA_018248655.1 Chiothion georgina
GTAAGTTTTTTATTAACTAGTGAGTATTTTTAATATCTGGCCGCCCTAGGCCCGGGCTTACTGGACCTTCGGACAAATCCGTCATTGTGTACCGTGGTGAAAAAAATAAAAAGGCTTTTTATGATTAATGGAGGAATAATTGAATGGAAAAAGAAAATATTATTTCCAGTAATACAGTACTACCAGCCTATGGTAAACAATAAGGGTCACATTAAAAAAACGCAAAGGGAATGCTCCGAATGTTAATATGAACTAGGTATACTCAGGAAGGACATTCATGCAGGCCGTAAAATATTCTCAATGGTACATTCTGCAACAGGCAGGAAAATGTATCCAAGTGTACTGCAATAGGTGCCATATTGCCATTTTAATTTCCGGAAGGAAACATTCTGATGGTACTGCGTAGTTTATACAGACTCCGTAGTTTCCGCAGCTACAACTGACAAGAAATAACCTAAAATAAAAGCTCTTCAGGGGAACAACCAAAAACATAGTCGGTACCTACAATAAAAAAACAAAACTACAACTACTGTTATCGTTCTGTACTTACTATTTGAACATCGAAGTATATTATTTTCGTACAAAATTCGAATAATAATAAGCAACGACAATTGCTAAATGCCTCTATTAGGAAGTACCTACCTGTAATGATGATACAAATAAAAAAAATACGGGGAAGTGTGGAGCAGCACAGCTCTTGCTGACTGGAGACCCTATGCAATGCTATACTATGTAAACATTACAATATTACTGAAAATTTTTATTTTGTTAACCCCAACGGGTCAGTACACTCTTACGGAAAAAGATGCTCTATCATTATATTTTTTTTTATAACCCAAACGCAAATAATAATAAAAAAATAATAATAATAAAACTTTATTGATAGTTAAATAGTTTTACAGTTACAGTGTTAACTTATTACAACAAATATTAGGTAACTATAAAGTTGTGCAGGCATTGTTATCCGAACTAGGTCATTAAAAATACCTGTGTTTCGGTATACAGCACCTACCCCCCTTTTATTAAATATATTTGATTTTATACAAGTTGCTTTAAACAATAGGTTTTATAACTAATAATTTTACAATACACTAACTTACAAGCTACTGTTGCGTGTAAGAATTTGGACCTCTCTTTGAGTAATGCACCAGAGAAAGTGAGTGTAGATGTATGTAGTGTGAGAGGGTGTGTAAATTATTTTATTTTATTTAAGTACGTTAATTAACTTATTACACTAATGATGTTTTCGGTATCATCATATGTTAAGGATTTTAAGTATTCTATTACTTTTATTTTGCATTTATAGGAAGTCAGAGAATTAATATTTAAAAGTTTATTTATTTTATCATATGTATAAGGCCCTAGGAAACAAAAATATCTTCTAAGAAAAGCTGTTTTATGTTGTTCTATGTGTTTAGTAGCCGCACGTCTTCTACGGTTACTTGTTGCGACTGACTCAAAAGGTTCAAATTTATGTTGTTGGAGTATTATGTGCATTATAAACAACTGACGGATAGTAAGAACGCCCCATTGTTGATAAACTAACGAAGTCGGATATCTATAAGGTTTAAAAATACAGGTCTTCAATATAGCTCTTTGTGTTATTTCTAATTGCTTAAGTGTAGTTTTAGGAACACCTCCCCACGCAGATATGCAGTAAGTCATTAATGATTGACACAGTGCAAAATATACCTGTTTTAGCAAATTGGTGTCCATTATGTGTCTTAATTTTTTAAATATAAATAATAATTTACGTATTCTATTACTAAGGTTCTCTATATGTGCTTTAAAATTCAAATTATTATCAATAACTACTCCCAAATATTTTATATGGTTGACGCATTCTAGTGGAACACAAGTACAACCAGTATTTGACGAACTGCAATTATGTGCTATGAGATTTGAGCTATTGTTATCATCGCCCAATGGTTGGCTGCGAATCGAAAATTTTATGTATTTTGTTTTGTTGGAGTTCAAAGTTAAGAGATTGTGCTTAAGCCAAGTATTTACTAAATTTAAGCCTTCCTGAGCAGCTTCAAAAACTTCGTCCCAGGTACTTGCAGTAAACAAAAGTGCTGTATCATCCGCATATGATATAATTTTGCCATGACGGAGTTTAAGGAGAGTCAGATCATTTAAATATATAAGGAACAAGGTAGGACCTAGGATGCTACCCTGAGGCACTCCTTGAGTAATTAAAGCGTCAGCGCTTCGACAATTATCAATTTTAACACATTGTGTACGTTCAGACAAATAATTTTTAAACAGTTCCAATTGTATGCCACGGATGCCAATTTTTTCAAGCTTGTCGATCAAGAGTGTAATACAAACGCTATCAAAAGCCTTGGCCAGATCTAAAAATATACAAATACATTTATAGCCCTTATCTAAATTAATGGCAACATAATTTGTAAGCGAATTTACAGCATCGGTGGTAGATTTGTTACGACGAAATCCGAATTGATTTCCAGCAAGAATGTTATTATTCTCTAAATAAGTTACAAGCCTAAGGTTGATTATAGATTCAAGCAACTTAGATATTGAGGGTAATATTGAGATCGGCCGGTAGTTAGTCATACTATCTTTTGATCCTGACTTATGAATTGGGCGTACTTCGGACTTCTTAAGCGCATATGGAAACTTGCCATACTTAAAACATAAATTAAATATATGCGAGAGTGGACTAATCAACAAGCCCTTGCATTCTTTTAGAGTACTGTTTGATATGCCATCCCAACCAACAGAGCATTTAGTTTTTAATCTATTTATTACATTATCAATTTCCTTTTCATCCGTGTTGAGCAAAACAAAAGAAGTTAGCCTTGGTTCAGTGCTGATAGAAGTGTTTATTAGAATTAGGTTATCGCTTTTAATACCAGATGATATATTGGTCGAACCCATATTAAGAAAATAGTTATTTATTTTTTCAACTGCATCTTGTTCGGATGGAAATATTGACAGTAGTTCCTTCGGTTGATTCATTTCCTTTTTTGTGTACGTTACTGTTTTAATCGCATCCCATAGCTTTTTATTGTTATTTCCTGCGATTTTTAGCAACTGTTTTTCATATAATCTTTTTGTTTTTTTCAGTAAAGCCGAACAGAAATTTCTATAACGTTTATAGATAACTTTTAAAACCGTATCATCTGGGGACTCTCTTAGTTTTTTGTGTAGCGTATCCCTATGTTTAATACACCTCAGAAGTCCTGGTGACATCCACGGTTTTAAATGACGTTTTCTGCGCGATATATTTGTTGTTTTTGTATTTTGTTTTATAATACAGGTCATAACTTGAATTAAAAAATCAATACAAAACTCAGGGTCAATTGAACAATATATGGGATCAAAATTTACAAGACGTAGATCATTTTTGAGTCTCAGCTTATTTAGCTTCGACGAAGTGCGGGGGATATCTGTATGTTTTAAGAGTAAATTACTGCATACTAATACGGCTTTATGATCAGTTATACATGAGTCAACTACAATGGTGACTGTATCGAGACTTGATTTCAAAAGGACATGATCTAAACAAGTTCCGCTGGCTTCTCTAGTTACGATTGTATGTGTCGGAAATAAGCCATGAAAGGCTGTCAGTGTTAAATATTTCTGTGAAAAAACATCAATTTTCTCTGAATTAATTGGTATATTAATATCACCCAAAATCATTATATGTTTAAAAGAAGATAGGGATATTAGTGTTTTATCTAAGAACTCTAAGAAAAGATCCACATTTTTATGCGAAGGAGATCTGTATATGGCAATTAAGGCAATATCTTTGAGTTTCAATATAAGACAGTTGCATTCCTGAGTAATTGGTTCTTCAATGGAGGATACTAAACTTTCCTTCACGTATAGTACGACCCCATCGTTTTGAGTATTATAATATTTATTATAGAAAGAATTATATCCTTGAATATTCGGTACAAATGGGGAATGTGAAAGCCAACATTCAGTAAGAACAATAATGTCGAACTCAATTTTAAGTCTTTGAAGTAGAATTTCAAAATCTGATATGTTACGATTTATACTTCGTATGTTTTGGGTTATGATATTGAGCTTCTTTTTGGATTGAATTAAATATTTTTGGCAGTTTTCTACATTACTTAGAAATGATTTGGAGAAATTAATATTATCTATATCTTCTATTATAGTGTTCATATTAGCTTATTATTATAATAAAGTAAATGAATAGCTAAACAAAAAGTAAAATATTTTTTTTTTTAACTACTTACCATTCATGATATGGCCAATAGATAATGTGTAGTATAAGTGTAGAGTAATTAAATTTAAAAATAATATAGATATTGTAGTAAAAACAATGAAGAAATAATAAAGCAAACTGTAGGTACATATAAACTCTATTTATATTAATAATCTTTAAGGACGTAAAAGTAAAGCAAATTATTTTTTGAAGTTATAATAATATATGTAGTAATGCAATTTAATATAGAAGGACGAATATACAAGCTAATTAAATATAGATAACGGAGAGCTACTCCTGCCCTTTCAGCTTATCTAGGTCAGCTTCACAGTTGATTTTTATCTGAGGAGAGTTTTCGTTTTTTCGTAGAAACACTGAGCCATGCGATGTCCAGCAATACATGTATTCAAAACTCTTTTTAAAATTTCTGGCCATAAAGAAGATTTTTTGCATTTTGGGTGTAAGACTCTCGGACACGAAAATAGGACTTTTAGGACAATCCAGGTTCAAATGCCAGGTGCTGAACTTTTCATCATTGTTTTTTGTTCTGTTGAACTCCTTAACAGCTCTTATGAAGTTTTCTTTTTGTAAAACGGTCGAAAATTCAGCTATGATAGGATTTACATGGTCTTTTGACTTTATCCTATATATGTCCTTGAGTTCCTGGCGTCGGATATCTATATTCAACACCTTACCTACCGATGACACCAAGTCGCATAGAGAGTTTTTAGTCTCCCCACTGGCTTTGGGAATATTTCTTAGCTCTATACAAGACGCTCGCACTTTGCGTTCTAAATTTTCGACCCGTTCTTCTAGATACTGAATTTTTTGTTTGTCTTCTTTTTTTTCTTCTTCCAATGCCGAAATTCTTTTTATAAATTCGTCGTGCTTGAGAGATATCGATTCTAAACTATCCTTGAGTTCCTTGAATCTAAATTCTTGATCCTTAGAAAAATTTGCAAATAACTCTTTAATATAGTTAGTAACGCTCACGTCATCATTCTCTGGCTTCCTCTTTTTGCCTCTCTTTGCATTCAAGGAAGTCAAATCTGGTGCAGACACGCAGTGCTGCAAAGTCGGTTCCGGCGCTAGATGCAATTGAGCCGCGCTCTGAGCAGGCGCATCGGACCCGCGACTCAATATAGGCGGGGTAGGTAAAGGAGAGGCGGGGGGTGTGCGCTTTAGTGGCATGTGGTAAGCAGGTATCGGTCAAATACCAGGCGAGAATAACAAATTAGAAGTTGCGATCGCCCAAGAATGCAAGGGGTCTAGTTAATTTGTCACCGATCGATAATTTCTTACAAATCGTCTTTCCGTCCAGTATAATTAGACCTCCGTGCAACTTACTTGAGGTTAAAGGGTAAGCTTACTTAATTAGCGCTGTCTCCTTCTGTACTTCCCACTTGCAGCACTGAGGTAAGTTGTTTTGTCCTTCTTCGTATTATTCAAACGTAGTACTCACAGTATTAATGAACTTGGGATGGATACGTCTTGCGCTAACTACTGATTGTTTATGCACTCCTATTTTTTTTAGGAAGATTAGTTTACGTAAATACAAAATTGTTAATTGAAATTTCTCGCACAAAACATCAAAATACACGTCCTCACTCGTTCGATGTCCGGGGGGAAGGGGAATTATCCGTAGCAAGTAAGACCCTCATAGAATCCTTATGATAGTGTTCTAAGTTTAAAATTTATATTGAACTATTTTTTGTTTGTATCTTGTATATGTGTCTTGTGTAAACATTTGTTGGTGGGACTGTAATAAATATATTATTTTTCAAATTTAAATGAAACGTGTGTGGTGTGTTTGTGTGCATTTTTTAAGCACTTTATAAAAACGTATAAAATAAAAATTGTTTTATTCATAGCGCCATATTGTGTACACAGTAGATACTAAGAGCATTGTTGCGTATATAGTACTATATTCACAATGGGTACTATACACATTTACAGTAAACACGTATGTACAATATAGTACGTATCTACCAGATGTATTTTCGCAAGGTGCATTTAAACTTGAGAACTTTAAGAACAAGTTTATTGTTGCGGAGTATTTGGTTTGCTCTCGTTTTGGAAAGAAAATACATTTTTCAGTACTTTTGAAATGTAGATCGTACTGAGCGGAAGTGAATCTTACTTGGAACATCCGTCGGCCATATTTATTTTTCTACAGCCGTTTTTTCACTTCTTGAGTAGTCGTTATACAATTCCTCAAAAGTGTTATTGATTGCAGGCTATAGAGTTCTAAAAATGCAAAAGTTTTTAGAATGCAGATACTGGAAATAATATAGCTGAGAACCGTAAACTAAAGAAAGGTTAATACCTAAACATTCGATTAAACTTTGGTCACGACTGTGAAAAACGAATTGAAAAAGTATTTAAATTTTTTCATTCCAAAACTTCCAATTTGCACGTCGAACTAAAAAAAATGGTCTAAAGTTTCTGCGATTACGTAACATGAATTCAATATATCTATTATACTCAGTCATTCATACTGTCGTACTTTGAAATTACTTATATCATCGTGGCACATTTCAACGTTCTAAACATTATTGTATCCACATTTTATGTAGAATGATGAATGAAACGTACAATTTGCCGACAATCTACACTATGTGTATTAAATCGTGTTAATAGCCCACTCCTCGTTGAAATTGCGTCTACATTGTGTTTATAACAATACGATGAACCGAACGATTGTTCAGCCGTTTTAATACACGGCTTCAGCCTCGACTACAACATAGATATCTTAGGAATCTTTACACTTGGCGACTTGTAAGCGCAGTTAAAATGGGCGTTTTCAATTTTAATTTTTTTTAAATAGTTGTTACTACTTAGACCTGATCAAATCAAAATATTAATAGTTTAAGAACAAGCAAAATAAAATTTTGATGAACGGTGCAATTTGTTTTGTACTATTGCAATGAAAACGCGGCTCACCTCACGTATTTTACTTGAGGTAGGCCAATTAGTTTCGAAGCTATGCGAGGTTTGATATTTTTTATCCCGATTCGATGATATTCAAATCATGACCTCCAGTCGCAGCAAGGTGCTATTTCAATAATAAAATCGCATTTCATACTAAAATACATAAGCCGTAAGCCGTAGTAGGTATTGACGCATTCCAGAAACTTTTAGGAAAGAGATTAAATTCTCATACAAAAAACTGTAACTCCAAACGTCATTGTTCTATTTAACCTTTACTGAATTAAATAGAACAAATAACGTAAAAAAACTCTCATGCATAAACCCCTAATACATCCTCAGGGGTTGATAACTTTACTGGTTATAAGCGGCCAGGACAGAAAGCTTCGCTTTATGAATGTAGCTATTTGAAATGTTTCTTCTACTAAACTTTCTTAAAAATATCATCATGTTCAGTTTCAGTATGTAATGATATTTCTTACTTACACCTTGTGATACTGTTTTTCAAATGTCCTACTTTCCAATCCGATTTCAGAATTTGTACTTCAGTACTTCATTCAAATAGGTACATATATATTTTGCAGGATAATAGCATGTTCAGTTATTATAGCCATTATGTCCACAATACAGACATGATCAGTATATAGCCAGCAGCAAGTGCATGGCGGTACTTTATTATAATTGCATTACTGCGGCCTATTACTCCAGCTCCTACGGCCGCCGGGTACGATCTAAGCTCTACACATAAACTATGCTGCGTTAATATCGATATAAATATGGTGGCAGGTATTTGAAACAGCCCGGTGGGTAAATCACTGTCACATTGTTTTTTCTAAGTAGCTGTGCCGCTGTGCGCAACTTCCCTTGATTAAATATGATATGAAAAAAACAAGCATGCAATTACCATAATTATATGCTACAAAAATGTACGTCCTACACAATTTTCCTTGCTATAATACAATAACCATAAAATTATCATTAAATTGACGATTAGTTTAACAGACAGACAGACAGATCCAGAAATGCAATTTGTGGTGTTCGTTGTGTGATAGTTAGTCTAAAACCTTTATAATGTACAGATTTTCCTCTTTTATGATTTCATTATACTTATAGGTTCTTATAGGATCACACAGAATGTTTTGAAACAAAATAAATTCTTAAAAGAGCATTTGCATGATTTAAATATATTTGCAGTCTCCATATGTAACGCAAGTGAAGTTCCAGGTACAGCTAGCTATAATAAAATAAGAGACAAGAAATTCACCTATTGGCACCAACTACATTGACACCAATGAAACGTAGAGAATATCTCCCATAATATCCCTTATCAATAGGGGTTTGAATAATGGCAGGCGGAGCTATAATACGGATAATATCATGCTTATTGCACATCTACTGGCTGCGATCAATATTTAACTCCGTGAGACACCTGTTTGAATCAGAAGTAGAAGCGATATGATAGCGATGAAGTTAGAAAATCGTAACATATGCCAAAGTAACTAGGCATAAAAAGAGAAATTTAACAAATATATCAATAATAAATAATGATTCAGTTTTGTAGGCAATCTCACACACACACACGGCTTCTGGTCCCAAACGAGTTGGTGAGGCTGTGTTGCTAGCTGATAAACATACAAATATATTTCTGCATTGTCTATACAATGTCCGAGTGTAGCGTTTATAGATACAGTATATAGATGGAAAAAACTAAATTGTTGCTCCGCATTCGATTTTGTTTGTATTAAGAGCCTAAACGACAGGTGTCCCGTAGTTCAAGTATCCCATCACCTAGCCCCTTAATAATCTATGTGACGAATCGATAGATTCTGATCGGAACAAATCGTGGTGACCATCTTCGGCCATTAACGTGTTGCAAAAAGACGGACGAAACGATAAAAAACAAACATGGATTTATCATATTTTATTTTTAGATATTTTTATTTTTGAGGAATCTAATAGCTCACTACCTCTGAGAACATTTTCAATTCCAGATTCTAGTATAGTTGCTTATTTTAAGATTAAGTAAAATTATTATAAAGGAGTATATTTTTTTAAATTAAACACTTTTAATTTAAAAAAATATACAAGTACTTACATATATTTTAGTTACAAGTTATTTAGTGAATAACATGTTACTCTAATGTTTTGTTTAATGATAGTTTCATATTAGAGGTATTTCAGACAAACCATTGACTTCCAAGGTAATGGTGAAGGAAAATACCTTGAGGGAATATCTAACCACTCTCCACAATATTCCATATCCATTTCATTCTGAGAGATCTTATCCTGCAGTAGGACTCTAATGGGACACAGAAAGGACACAATTCTTGATATGTAATTTCGGATTACATAAATTCTAATTCAAACATACAGTATACATTCTAAACTACTAATAATATTTTTATGAGAAAGTAATTTTAAAAACAGCACTAACAGCTTTGTATTTCCGTAAAGATTATGATCCTTACAAAACTACAATAATATTATGGTGAAAATGTACAGTTTTTGGGCAGATTGAGCTATGCTATGGCTGATAGTTGTATATAATGTATTCCTTGGCTGTGTGCTAATCCAGTGGCGCCTCATTCAGTTACTAATTTCCAAACAATGGCCATTGAAACAAATGTTACAGAAATTGTTAGTTTGTATCATTATCATATTATAAAAACAAACTTAATTAAAGGCACCACCTTTAGGTATAATTGGAGTACAGACACATTGAATAACAATCTTGGTCTTGGCAACAGTTGCCTATTGTTTTAGTAAATTTTGTTTACCTGTTAAACTGAAGTGGGCAGTAGGTCACCATGTTAGCATTGTTTGATGCAACATGTTAAAGGAACTACATATATTTTTTATATTACGAAAACATCTACAATAGGATTGGACATTTCTTCTTTCTTATTGCAATATAAGAAGTATAAATTGAAAAGCTTATGATGAATAGCTCTCTTTTCACATATTTTAATATTGTCTGAGCTAAGTCAATATTAATCATGAAATTCCAACTCATTTTAGTTCACATAGTATAAGGAAAGGACATTGTTGTTTTTTTGTTATACAATGTGTTTAAAACAGTTGTAAGCTCATGTCTATTAATAAATAACTGCCTTTTTGGAGAATGCTCTAAGGATAGCCTACTGTTAAATTGCTATAGCCTACAGCCTCATTTTAAGAGATATAGAAGTTGTTACAACTAAAAATATTTTTGTTGGTTAATTTACATTGTATATCTCAGCACATTCAAAATACTGGATGTTAGGCCTAGAGCCTACCCAACCAGTTCTTACTGCTGAATGTTTGGTCAAAATTGATTTAGATGTTTTTATGCAATACTTGGCTGTAACCCCTGAATGTTCCACTTTTGGGAAAAGGGTCTCTCCCCCAGAACAAGAGAGAGGCCTGGAGCATGCTGCTCTAAGGCAGATTGTTGGAGAAACAAACTAGTGGCCAATCCACATTGAAAGTTTTCAAGCCGCTAGTGGTTACCCATCCAAGTACTTTTTTTAGAATTTCTGTAATACAGTGTTTTTCAAACTGTGGGTCGCGACCCCCTGGGGGGTCGTGAAGCTTCTGTAGGGGGGCCGTCAAAGGTCTTTTTTATAAGACTTTACTTACACTTC
>DWIZ01000076.1:0-10751 GCA_018248655.1 Chiothion georgina
CGTAACTTCGTGGTTTGTTGCTTTCTTGCGATGTATTGATTTTTTTATCAACTGCAAAGTTGCAGAGGGAAATCAGTTGCAAGGGACAACAAAAAAAGAAAATTATTGTCGTTATTCAGTTTGTTAATTTGAATAATGCAATTTTAGGCGAACTTATCGCTTTTACTCATATCATTACTTTTTTAAGTAATGATATCGACGGATTTTTCTTCCAACGTTTAGCGGAATAAATCGTTCTTAATGAATCATTCCCGCAAGTAAAACTCCTAATCGGTCAATAAATAGACCCTATCACACACCTACTAACTTGTTTATGCGAAAATTTTAGAGCCCTATTACGGAACCGACGCGACCGCAATTCAAACGTTCGTCTATCAAATCGAGATATAAACGACGGCTAATAAGGTCCCTAAATCGTTTCGATAATTCGAAACGACTGAACTTCAACGAAGCAAATTGCAAATTCGTAGGCACTTTTCGATATATTTGTGTTATGGTAAGGTTATTTGTTATATATGGTTTGAGTTAGGGAGAATATACCCTTTCCTTAGACACGAAAATTTAAATTTTTGTTCTTTGTAAAATTTATAGACGAATTCGATTTTATCGATCGCCGATTGGGTAGTTCTGAACCGATCGAAAAAGTAACGAAACATCGGGTCTGGGCAATCCCTTTATGAGCAAATGTAGTAATGTCGTTAGAGTCAATGTAGCTCCATTCTATAAGGGCTTTTGTCGCATCTAATAGGATGGTCGATGTATTTTTTCTCAGTAAATAAAACAAATCTCTCTATGAAATCGTTAATATTCAAACATCCCTTAAAAAAAACTACTAATCAGTCAATAAACAAACCCTATCATACACCTACTAACTTGTTTATGCGAAAAATTTAGAGCCCTATAACGGAACCGACGCGACCGCGATTCAAATGATCGTCTATCAAATCGAGATATAAACGGTGGCTAATAAGCTCCCAAAATCGTTTTGATAAAGTTGGAACGAGAACTCGGATGGAAGCGAATTGCAAATTCGTAGGTACGTTTAGAAATTCGACACGGTTTGAGTTAAGGAGTGAAACTGCTTACATGCACATAACACATATTTCCCTTCACTTGAATCTTCTATCCTGTAACAAGTATTTTGTTCGCTGGTAGTGTTGATGACGTAGGCGAATTTATTAAGAGGTATTTGTGGAAAATAAATTAAACTAATTGTCCAACGTTACCTTTGGACATTGACTCAGCATCACTCGAATGACGCGCGGCCCAAATTTAATTAATGCTGTGCTAGCGTATTACATAGATAGTACACTAAGATATTTGTATTGTAGTGTGTGTAAAGAAAACTAGTATATAAGGTGTAATTTTTGTAAATAAATCAGATTTGAATTTTACATTCTTATCTCATTACCTCTCACTGTGGCCAAGACACCTTTAGCCATCTCTGATCAGTCTCGTGAGTCTGCGGGATTGGCAGTGAGAATATCCTTCCTGATACCTGAACATCCTATCTACTATCCGTCTGCTACCTTAGGTCGCATGGTGCAGATATCCTGACTCTATTTATATAAGTATTTATCACATATTATATGATAGGTTAGGGCCGTAGGGCTTATAGGGCGTAGGGACTGTAGGGCTTGTAGGTCTGAGTAGGTTCTTAATCTGTCATTTAATATTCACATGTACAGTCGCACTACACCACGGTAGGGTGGCTGTACATTTTGGTCCTTCGAGCATTAATTAGATTTTTTTTTTTTTTTTTTTTTTTTTTAATTTCGCGGTCCTCTTGTCCCCGTAGGCTGACTGACTGACACTTTGACGTACTTCAGGCTAGCGTACTCAACAAGCGTTAGTTTTGTTGTATGTTGAAGGACTGACCAACTTAGTTGCTTTTCGTGCGGTAGCGGTTCGGGTACCGGTCTCCCAGAAGCGGGTCGCCCCGGTATTTGAGAAGTCGCATATACCGTATCGAGGACACAGAGCGCAACTAAGTCTACTTTATATATTAGTTAGTTAGGTTAGGGACGTTAGGAAAGAAGAAAGAAGAGCACTATGGAAATACAGGAAGTTAACGAACTAATCAAGAGCCAGGAAACGGATTGCAACGAGATCAGGAGGATATTAACAAACATAAAAAAGGACTCTGCAACAAGGAAAACACAAAAATACATCGATGAGAGAAGAAGAACATTGGACGAAATTTTTCAGCGAGTTCAAGAAAACCACTTCAAACTACAGGAACAGGAGGTGTTATCAACTCATAAATATATTACAACTAACTACCTTGGTTACATAAAAAAACATTACGACGAAAGCATCGACTACCTCAGAAAGTGCGAAGACCGACTACAATTTGTGCAAAATATTTATGAACCGACACGTGAAGATGAAGATGAAAGCAAGGACGTCGTTAGCAGCCCGAAACTATTTATTCAACTATTCCGACTGTCACAGATATCAAAGAAAATATCCCAGTCTAAGGAAGCAATTACTGAAAACAAACCAGTATGGCACTTACAAGCATTATTACAAACACTGAATAAACAGTGGCTAGAAATTGAAGAAACTCACATAGAATTACTCATGGCCGAAAGTACATTGGAAAATAGCTACTTCAAAGATAATTGTTTTGAAAATACCCAAAAAGATTATGAACTTACAACGGAGTTATTAGAAGAAAAGATCTTCCAAAACTCAGATGAAAAAGTTATCTCGTCAAAATCTACAGGAAAACTACCTCGAATAAATATTCCTATTTTCTCGGGCAACTACGACGCGTGGCATACATTTCAAGATTTATTTAGAAAAATTATTCACGAAGACAAATCAATTTCTTCGACAGAAAAAATGCAATATCTCAAAACTCACGTAAAAGGTGACGCAGCAAGATTAATACGTCACCTAACAATAAGCGAGGTGAATTATGAAACAGCTTGGAAACTGCTTACACGGAGATATGAAGACGAACGCATGATTACAAACAAGTTTATTGACAAATTATTAGATTTACCAAAAATAAAAAAAGCAAACGCAGTACAATTAAGGGATATGCATGACACCGTAAATGAATGCCTTGAGGCTATAAAAAATCAAGGCATCGGCACATCATCATGGGGCCCTCTATTGATAAGAATTATTAGTAGAAAATGGGACGAAGATACAGAGGCGAAGTATGAAGATCAGCTACAAAACCGAAATAAATTGCAATCATTTGACGAGATGATGAAATTCATGGAAAACCGTTTTAAATGCCTTAAATCTTTTAACGAGTCGACACCACATACTAGCAGTCAACTGTCACTTGATAAACAAAGATCAAAGTTTGAAAAACATAAACACTGTTGGTATTGTCTAAGTAATGAACATATTATTCATAATTGCCCTAGTTTTAAGGCACTAAACGTCAGCGATCGATACAAGGTCGTTGTGGAAAAAAGAATGTGTAAACGCTGCTTAAATCATGACGCTCAGAAATACTGCGTAAGTGAAGTTTATAAACAATGCGAAATTTGTAAGCATAAGGGTCACAATACACTATTGCATCAATATAAGCCACAACCTGAAGGAAATAATAGCGCTAAGAAGCATTTCGGGAAGGAAAAGCCACAAAATATAGCAACATCGAACTTGTCAGCAATTTATTCGGATAGTAAACGTACTACTTTATTAGCCACTGCATTAGTGAAAACTACCTCTTACGATGGAATGCCACAGTTGTTACGAGTGCTATGTGATCAAGGTTCTGAAGCATCATTTTGCACAGAGGAAGTCGCACAATTGTTATCGTACCCGCGACAAAAGGTCGAAGCCGAAATAAAAGGTATTGGAGATGAAAAACCAAAAACATCGAATTATACAATTGACATAACCTTGCAACCAAGATATTCCAGCGATTACAAGTTACCAGTAACGCTAATTATATTACCAAAACTTACAAGTTCATTACCAAGGAATGACTTGTCACAATTACAAGGAAAAAGCTTGGATAATGTACTCATAGCAGACCCAACGTATTATAAAAAGGGACCAATAGATATAATATTAGGTGCCCAAGAATATAGTAAAATACTACTACAGGGTTTCGAAAGGCTTCAAGATGGAATAATCGCTCAAAACACGGAGTTTGGGTGGATTTTATCCGGATTTTATCCCAATGATACGAATAATGGGATTAAAATACTAAGTATGGTGACACGCACCGAAGATTTACGACAACTTACGAAGTTTTGGGAATTAGAAGATATTCCGCAAAAGTACAAACTTACCCAGGACGACCAGATCTGTGAAAACTACTATAAAGAAACAACTATGAGAAACCCAGATGGAACTTACACAGTACGACTTCCTTTTAAGGATTCTAACTTACAGTACGGTGACTCGCGTAAAATAGCCGCTGCACGACTGTTACAACTAGAACGACAATTCGCAAAAAACGAAAATCTACGACAACAATACATTGAATTCATGAAAGAATACTTACATATGGGTCATATGAGAAAAGTAAATAAAATAAACTACAAATTGGGCAAATACTACATTCCTCATCAGGCGGTTATAAAAGAAGACTCACTTACTACAAAATTACGTGTAGGTTTTGATGCAAGTAGTAAAACCAGCACAAAAATAAGTCTTAATGACAATATGCATAAGGGTCCACGATTACAACAAGATTTATCTACTATACTTTTACGATGGCGAAAGCATAAGATAGCTTTTATGGCGGATATCAAGAAAATGTACCGGTTTATAAAAGTTAGTGAATTAGACTTTCCATATCAAAGGATATTATGGAGATTCTTTCCTAACCACGCCATAAGTGAATATGAACTCACAACAGTCACCTATGGTACAACTAGCGCCCCCTATCTTGCGGTACGAACATTACAACAACTTGCTATAGATGAGCAACATAATTACCCGATTGCCAGTCGAGCAACATTACAGGATTTCTACATAGATGATATCCTGTCTGGGGAGTCCGAGGAAGGCTCAGCTAAAGAATTACAGACTCAATTAATATCTATGTTAGAAAAAGGCGGCTTTAAACTTCGAAAATGGTCAACAAACAATCCGCAGTTGCTGGAAAACATACCGGAAGGAAATAAAGACGATCAGTTGCTCAAACTCCCGTTAGATGAGACCAGGAAGTCATTAGGTATAACGTGGTCGCCACGTGAAGACAGCTTTTATTTCCAAATAATTATAACAGAGAACAAAAAACCTACAAAAAGATTTATCATGTCAGAAGTTGCGAAAATATTCGACCCTCTGGGTTGGCTGTCACCAATTATAATTAAAATGAAGTTGCTTATACAAGAACTTTGGACAAATAATACAGAATGGGATCGACCTGTAGATGACGTAGTCCAGAAAAAATGGTTTGAAATACAAAAACACCTTAAAAGCATACAGTATATCAAAGTGCCACGATGGTGTTACACAACAGACAACACAAATATTGAATTATACGGTTTTAGCGACGCCTCAGAAAAAGCCTACGGAGCCGTTGTATATAGCCGAGTAAAACTCAATAACGTTTATTACGTCACATTATTACAAGCAAAATCGAAAGTGGCACCCAAAAAACAAAAGATTACCCTACCTCGACTTGAGTTATGCGCTGCACTGCTACTAGCCAGTTTGATGGAAAAAGTTAAGGAAGCGCTTAACTGTAAGAATGTTACAATATCTTGTTGGACGGATTCAATGATCACCTTAGGCTGGATAAGAGGAGAGACTAACCGATGGCAAACGTTCGTAGCCAATAGAGTATCAGATATTAAACAGCTTCTACCGAGCGCGCAATGGAATCACGTCATTTCTTCTGACAACCCAGCTGATATTATATCCAGAGGTACTGAACCTGAAAAATTAATAAACCATTCTTTATGGTGGAATGGTCCACAATGGTTAAAAACCGATAAGATTCCGTTCACGAAAAATACACCACAGCCAGATCAAGAAATTAAACACTGTCATTTGTCTACAATTAAGATAGAGAGGAGTGACGTCTGGGAAAGATTTTCAAGTTTCGATAAAATGATAAGAGTGTTGTCATACTGCTACAGATTTGCAAATAATCAAAAAACTTGTAAATCAATATCTAATATGGAACTACAAGTGACGACAAAACGGATTATTAAAATAATACAGCAACAGGAATTCGAAGAAGAATTAAAAATTATTAAAAATATACAACCCTTAAAGAAAAATAACAAACTATCCACTTTAGATCCATTTATTGACGAGGAGGGATTTCTAAGAGTTGGAGGCAGATTACAAAACTCCGAACTACCTTACAATCAGAAACATCCAATACTTTTACCTTATAACCATCATGTGACATCGTTAATGATACAAGACGCTCATTTAAAAACGTTGCATGGAGGGAATAAGTTAACTTTAGCTTATCTGCGACAAAAATACTGGATCATTAGTGGAAGAAGGAAGGTGAAAAGTGTACTTAGCAAATGCGTAAAATGCGTAAGATATAAAGCAGCTACATCTCCTCAAAAAATGGGAATATTACCAAAAGTACGAGTAACGCAATCCTACCCATTTAGCCATACTGGAGTGGATTATGCGGGACCAATACAAACAAGAACTATGAAAGGGAGAGGTCACAAGTCGTATAAGTCATACATTGCTGTATTTGTGTGTTTAGCAACAAAAGCTATACACCTAGAATTGGTGGGAGACTTAACAACAGAAACATTTATTGCGGCGCTTCGCAGATTCATGGCACGAAGAGGTCACGTGTCACATATGTACAGTGACAATGCAACGAACTTCGTAGGAGCGGCTAACTACTTGCATCAAGAAATATTACAAATTACGAAATCGCTGCAATTCCAAAACGCGATAACCAACATAGGAACACAGTGGCAATTTATTCCCCCGTCATCACCATATTTTGGCGGCATTTGGGAAGCTAGTGTAAAATCAGTAAAACATCATTTACGTCGAGTAATCGGAGATTCGACATTAACATACGAAGAAATGACAACATTTCTCCACCAAATTGAAGCTTGTTTGAATTTAAGACCATTGTGTGCGCAAACCGAAGATATTAATGACAACACTGTACTCACTCCCAGCCATTTCCTAATTGGTCGAGAAGCAGTAGGAATTCCAGATCCGATATCAAACATCAATACTGATCTAGTAAATAGGTGGAAACATGTTCAAAAGATGAAAAAAGACTTTTGGAAAAGCTGGACAAAAGATTACTTACACCAACTTCAGCAGAGATACAAATGGAAACAGGGACATGAAAACATGAAAACTGGAGACGTAGTTCTAATAAAAGATGATAATATAAGCCCAAGTAAATGGCCGCTAGCAAAAATCAAAGAAATTCATCCAGGAGATGATGGAATAGTTAGAGTGGTAACACTCCAAAAGTCAACCGGGACGTGTCAGAAAAGATCAGTTCATACGTTGATCCCACTACCGGTAAACGAAAGTCAGGATACTGGTACATCACATAAAGACGGACAAACGCCTATGCAATGTAACATAGCAACAACGGCAATACACAAAAAAGGAGTACTATCACCAAATAATTCGATAAGGAGTTTACTTTTATATACGTTAGTAATTATTTTATTAATTGGCAATGTTTCAAGTACGCATATTTACTCATTGAAAAATATTGATCCAGGACTATATGTTGAACAATTAGGAACAGCTACTATCAATCGAGGTACCTTAAGAATTGAAACAGATTACGAGAGGAAGAATTTGGAACTAGACTTAGCGAAAATTAAAAAAACTAACTAGCCAATTTCAAAAACTTTGCAGTGATACTCAAACCATTATGTATGAATCGCACTGTAATGAATTGTATCATCACCTAAACGAAGAAAAAACCAAGTTTGAGACAACAATGGAATACTTAACAGAGACGACGAATAGAAGAAAGAAACGAGGACTCTTAGGTCAACTGCTAACATCAGTATTTGGAGTTAATGATGAAGTATATAGAGATATAGATACATTAAATAATAATCAGCAAAACCTTATAGATGCTGCACATCATCAAACCAAGATAATGATATCTACCATCTCAGCTGTAAACCAAACTGAAGAACGAATTCGGAAAAAAATGGAGAAATTTCAAACAAAATTGAATGAAGTAATTTCATTCATGAATAATGTTTGGTATAAATCAATTGACGGAAATCATATTAAGATACAAGTAATGCAGGCTTACGAGTTAGCAAACAATTATATAACTGAGATTATGAATTTCTATACTGGATTGCTGGAAATCTATTTAGAAAATGCAAATATATACAGTATCTTAACACCAAGCCACATCCGCGACATAATAAATGCTGCCAACGATAAGTTACCTTCAAATCTAAAAGTGATTCAGACTCAACTTATTCAGACTAAGATGAATATAAACGCTACACACTTACGTGTGTATGCTTACTACCCAATACACGATGTTACGAAATATACCCTTATACACATTACGCCAATTCCAGAGAAAAAGTCTAATGGATCTTTCGAGTGTTTAACTATTCAGCAGACATTCATGGGCTTTGATTACAACAATGAGCGTTACTTTGAATTGAGTCAAGAAGAGTTCAAAGACTGTCTTCGTATCAATACAGATTTCGTCTGCTATCCTGTGGCTGTCAAGAACATGCAATTAAATAAAGATTGCATAGTTGAACAACTCTTCGGAGCTGAAAATCACACCCCAACCCAATGCACATCAAAAGTCTACAAAATGTCGACAGATATTATATGGAAACAATTATTCATGCAAAATACTTGGCTTTTCATTACGACAAAACATATAACCGCATCTATTGTTTGTGACGGTGAAAGAGAAGAAATTAGAATTCAAGATATCGGTGTTTTACACATCCCCGAAAATTGTGTCATAAAAACACTTAATAACGTGCTTGCTGCAAAAAGAACAACAACCGTGACAGTGCTAGCTTCATATTCGAAAAGAACAAACTTCTCCCTGAATACGCATATGTTATCAGCAAACGTGACAGGCATATCTAAAGAAGAAGTACTGGATAGTTCAAAGGGTGTTTTCGATCATTTAATTAAGTCAGAAACAAACTTACAAACTCAATTAGACAACACGATTTGGAAGCAGATACAGACTCATACTTATATAGCTAGTATCGGTATTTCAGTTTCATTCATAATATTAGCATGTATTACATTTTATTTTGGTCCACAGATAATGAATCGACTTCAAGCTAAAATGGCAGCAAGAAGAAACACTACACCTGCACCGCCTGCGCAGCAACCAACCATCGTTACCAGCACTACGCAAAGACGACGGGCACAGCAACCATACGGCATACCACGCAGCTTGCCTACCCAGCCACCGAAGACTGAACACGGGCAGGCCAGAACGTACGAGACCATCGAGCTGTACCAAATTGACTCCTGTTCCTGAGAGTCGCCAGAATGTCCAACGTTACCTTTGGACATTGACTCAGCATCACTCGAATGACGCGCGGTCCAATTTAATTAATGCTGTGCTAGCATGTTACATGGATAGTACACTAAGATATTTGTATTGTAGTGTGTGTAAAGAAAACTAGTATATAAGGTGTAATTTTTGTAAATAAATCAGATTTGAATTTTACATTCTTATCTCATTACCTCTCACTGTGGCCAAGACACCTTTAGCCATCTCTGATCAGTCTCGTGAGTCTGCGGGATTGGCAGTGAGAATATCCTTCCTGATACCTGAACATCCTATCTACTATCCGTCTGCTACCTTAGGTCGCATGGTGCAGATATCCTGACTCTATTTATATAAGTATTTATCACATATTATATGATAGGTTAGGGCCGTAGGGCTTATAGGGCGTAGGGACTGTAGGGCTTGTAGGTCTGAGTAGGTTCTTAATCTGTCATTTAATATTCACGTGTACAGTCGCACTACACCACGGTAGGATGGCTGGACAACTATCCTATAAAGGTTGGACGTGAATGACCATGGGTTACAGTGACCACTTAACACCAAGTGGCTTACATATCCATCTGCACCTCATATAAAACAACAAAATCCAGAAATCTATATATATAATACTTTTTTAATTAATTGATTGACAAATAAGTATTTTCCACCACTATGTAAAAGTGTGTTTTTACGGAATGACGCATAAATTAGCTAAGCGAATTCAAAACGAAATTCGGTACAATTATAGTTCAAGTTAACGCCGACCAAATTTCACAGGCACAAGCCATTATACTGTAAAAACTCAAATAAAATCCAGTCTCACAATCTGCTTAATTAAAAAGAATAATTTAATTTGAACGTCAAAAAACTCTCCGCCGTAATATTAATAAAAGTTCAGATTCAAACTACTAGTTCTCAGTTCATAAGTTAATTAATACCATATTTAACTAGTGCTAACTCTCCTCTGCAGATTACTCGTATATTGTAATTAGTGGAGAGAAAATTGAAAAACTAAAACAAAAACTCTGTGAGCTTATGATAAAAATCTAAGTTTTCAACAACCTTTATTAAATGTCTTTGAAAGTCGTCGCCGCTTTTTTGTATCTGCTCAGAATTTCGCAAAGTATTCCGTCTTTTTTCCTTTTGTTACTTTGATGTTGTTACTGCGTACTTTAAAAATTAGGGAGTCGATACTTTCTTTATGATTATGTTTTATTTTCATTATATTATATTTTATATTTTACTAGCTGTTACCGGCGGCTTTGCTCGCGTTAAAAACTGTATAAATATTTTATTCTTTTTT
>DWIZ01000077.1:0-10751 GCA_018248655.1 Chiothion georgina
AAGGTATGTAAAGTAGGCAAGTGATAAAAATTAAACTTGAACTTAAATTTTATTTCCGTGGTACACCAACACCCGGGCGAAGTTGGAAAGAATTACAGAGGAAAATCTGTAAATGAAAGGGTAAAGAAATAGATTTTCCTTTAGTGTGGAGAATGAATACCATTTTTCGCGTTTGAGAATGTTCGTCTGCCCGATTTGTTACGAAAAAGAAAAAATCTATAGTGTGTAGGATATATTTTTTAAATTTAAAGAATTTTATGAAAATAACATTTGCACGGTTTTAACATTTTTGTTGTTGCGGGCAAATAATAATAAATTTCTTGACTATTATGAATTAAGATTTATCTTGTACTGTAGTACACCTCGTCCTATTCAAGAACTGCATATTTTGACTCTTTATGAAATTCATTACAATAGTGTTTATGTAAGGAAGTAACTTAATAAGTATACGTATAAATAAAAATTAAGAGTATATCGTATTTACTTTCAGCTGCGTCGGGCATCCCTCAGCAAGCTGGCTTCTACTGGAAGGGGGTGTGGTTACCGTTGTGCGTCACTTTCGAACCAGGGACCGCAAAGTCTTTGTAGTGAGTATTCTATGTTTTCTTTCTTATCTTAAAGCAAAATAAGACACATGTTCAGTATCACAGTAGAATTGTGATGATGTATTTGCATACCATAAGTTGGTAAATAATATTGATCTAATTAATTTTGTAATAACTTTAATTCGTATATTTGCTCAAATAAAGATTTCATTATTTAATTATTTCATGAATGTGTGACTTTTTAAATAAACCGACAAATGATACACAAAATTTGAAGTTAAGAGTCGAGAACTAGATCAATTAAGTTTTGGCTCAGAAATATATGTCTTTATTATTAAGTTGATAAAATTGTTTCCTGTCGATTGTTTTACCTGCCCTATCCCTGTATGTATAATAATAATAATAATAATAATAATAATAAGCCCCTAACAAGTCTAACTCGACGTCCGGCTCGACCATCTGTAGCCACGTGGGTGGCGGACACTGGCAGCAATTTGCTATATACCATACCAGTGACAAACGGAGCAATAGCAACAAAAAATATGCGATGCGTCTAAGAAATAGAGTTATACCCCAGGCAGGTACCTCGCCAACCAGCGAAGGAGAATCCGGCCCCGGGCCTTCAAGCCCGGGCAGCCCCACGTATTCTGGGGGGGGCAACGTCTCGCATATGACCACCCAGACTAGTTCTGTTGTGGTCCAACCATCACCTTCACACATCACCTCCAACCCATCATCACCTACATCATCAGCATATAGTTTATTCCAAAGTCCCAGCTCATCACCACATTCATTCCAATTTCAACAATCATCATCACGATCTTCCACCACTACACTTGTGTCACTCGATGTTGCACAGGAAGCATTTTCGCTAAATTCTGTGCCCACGAGTGACATCACTAATCTTGCGCGCTTAAACGTTGAACAAAATAACATGGTTATGCACGTAAATCATGACACACCATCATATTCATCTAACACCCCAGTAACAGGCGTACTAAAGGATATGCTTCCTCCCACTACCCAAGCTGGCAAATATAGGAAGCGCATGAAATGGACTTACGAAATCAACTTAGATCTCTTACGGTGCTATTACCTAGTAACCCACAATGAGACCAATATGACAGCTTGGAGAACACTATTACACCGTAAATTTACCGAAAAAGTTCCAGAATTAAGTCATCTCTCTGAACAGCGTCTTGCTGATCAAATACGGGTGATCCATAGAAATAATAGAATACCACTCATTGAACGAGAACGACTGAAACAGTCCATTACATTAACTACATCTTCCTCGGAAAATCACGATGAACACACCACACCTATGGTTAACGACCATCACCTACACACAGACACACAAATACACACATCACCACTTACATCAAATTCACATACACATACACAAACTGAAACAACACATATTTTAATTACGAACGATATTGAGATTCTCCAACAGACAACATCGCCAGAAAATACACATTTAAAAATAAAACAAGATCTACATTCGACTTTGATTAAATTTGCAGGAACTGATCCTACACTTCGACCAAAATTACCAAAACTGAGATACAGTAAAAAGCTTGATCAATTAATTTCCATATTTAACAATAATATATTAGCTTATTTCATTTCCGATGACTCGCAACTCTCTGATTTACATACGCTTGTATACTGCAGCGCGTTTGTCATATCACAAGAATTAGGCTTTAGAATTGGTGAACATATTAGATCACATCGAAACCGCGAAACACGAACACCGTCTTGGCAGAGCAGGATAGAAAAAGATATAGTGCAATTAAGATCAGACATAGGTAAGTTAACTCAGTATATTAAACATAATAGGTCTAAGAAGGTAGTAGATAGAGTAGAAGTAATATTTAGGAATATGAAAATTCACAGCACACACGAAAATATTAATAGAACACCGGAAGAATATCTTGACACCTTAAAACAAAAGTTAGCACTAAAAGCTAAAAGACTGGCAAGATACAAGAAAGCCCTTAAGAGAAAATATGACAACTATCAATTCAACACTAATGAAAAACTATTTTACAATAATCTTAAAAGTGGTTCGGTTCAACCAGTAGCAAATCAAAACAAAATACCCGATTTAAAAGACTTGGAACATTTCTGGGCAGGAGTTTGGGAAGTAGAAAAAGAGCACAATGAAGACGCTACATGGATAAAGGAAGAAAAGAGTAGATGGGAAATGTTAGAAGAAATGAAGTTTGAAGAGATAACCGAAACAGATCTGAATATTGTTACCTCACGACTAAATAATTGGAAATCACCTGGGATCGATAGAGTGCACAATTTTTGGTATAAAAAATTACATTGTCTACATAAGTTAATAGCTAAGAACCTAACTCAAATTATTACAGGACAACAAAATCCACCACAGTTCATTGCTCAAGGCTTAACCTTTATGTTGCCCAAAGAAAAATATACAGATCAGCCATCACAATACAGACCTATCACTTGCTTACCAACCATTTATAAAATTCTTACTTCAGTTATTACTCATAAAATCACTACACATATAGAACAAAATAAAATTCTTTCAGAAGAGCAGAAAGGTTGCAGACGAGGCCACATGGGATGCAAGGAGCAATTGGTTATAGACTCATTGATACATAAACATGCTAATACAAATAATAGAAATCTACATTGTACCTATATTGACTATAAAAAGGCATTTGACAGTATTCCACATTCATGGTTAGTGCGCGTCCTACAAATTTATAAAATAAGTCCAGTAATCATATCATTTTTAGAAAACATAATGAAAATGTGGAAGACTAAATTGTATCTAGATAAAATCACTACAAGGGAAATAAGTATTAAGAAAGGAATATACCAAGGTGACTCCTTAAGTCCTTTGTGGTTTTGTCTAGCTCTTAACCCAATATCGTACATGCTGAATAAACTTAAAGTAGGATATCGCCTCAAACACGAAAACAATGAAACACTTTTATCACACCTAATATATATGGACGATATCAAACTTTATAGTAGAACAGAGAAGGATATGCAACGTCTTATTGATATTACGGCCATGTTCAGTAAGGATATTAATATGACATTTGGGTTGGATAAGTGCAAAACAGTACATATAATAAAAGGTAAAATACAACCGGGGACTTTCACTGTAAGCGATAGTGAACTTATAACGGCTATTGAACCGAATGAGTTGTATAAATATCTAGGCTATTACCAGTCAAAAGGTATTGACCATTGCAGACTGAAAGCATCTCTTAAACAAGCTTACATATGTCGAGTAAACACAATTTGCAAAAGCCTACTGGCTGGTAAAAGCATGATAAAGGCGATAAATACTTATGCGATACCAATTTTAACTTACTCTTTCGGCATAATTAAATGGAGCAAAACAGACATTAACAGCATTGCAATAAAGACAAGAACCTTACTAACAAAACATAATTTCTTACACCCAAAATCTGCAATAGAACGGATGACGCTTAAAAGAATAAACGGCGGTAGGGGTCTTATCAATTTAACAGAACTGTGGAAAAACCAAATAGTTCATTTAAGAAAGTTTTTTTACCAAAAAGCCAATAGTAGTCATATTCATAAAGCTATTGTTCTAAATGATTTTAATTTTACTCCCTTAAACCTGGCCGATAGTACTGAACAGATCAGAGATTGTGACATAAATCGAACAGCTACAGAACAGTGGAAGTCAAAGACACTACATGGTAGACATCCTTACGACTTGGAACAGGCTTACGTAGACACTGCAGCCTCAAACAAATGGCTAACCAGAGGTTCTTTGTTCCCAGAAACAGAAGGTTTTATTATGGCCATTCAGGACCAGGTCATAAACACTAAAAATTATAGAAAACATATCATAAAAGACACTACAGTAACAGACGATAGATGTAGAAAATGTCACAATCATCCCGAAACGATTCAACACATAACTGGAGCATGCCCTAGCCTTGCTCAAACAGAATACACGCATAGACACAATCAAATAGCCAATATCATTCATCAAAACCTTGCAATTAAACATAATCTCATACCAAACACAGATACACCTTACTACAACTACAAACCAAGTTCGGTGTTGGAAAATAACTTTTACAAAATGTATTATGATCGTGCAATCCTCACAGACAAAACCATACATTATAATCGCCCAGACATAACACTCCAAGACAAGAAAAATAAAACTACATACCTTATTGATATAGCTGTACCAAACACACATAACTTGCAAAAAACAATAGCCGAAAAGATACATAAATACACGGATCTCAAAGATGAAATTACACGAATTTGGAATCAAGATAAAGTCTATATAGTACCTATTGTTATGTCAACGACGGGCGTGATTCCAAAATACTTACATCACAGCCTAAAACTTATAGACTTACCGTATGCCTACATCTCAGCTCAGAATGCAGGATTGTACGAAAGTTCTTACAATTAGATAACGATTCGTACGAAACAAACAGGATGACGAACGAATGAGAAATACATATGGACACACACTAAAATGTGCGCGTACGCACGCTCACACACACACTCAGACACACACACGCACACGCACACAAATACTTACACAAACGCGCGCACACCCACACGAACACACACACACACACGCACACGCATATATTGCTCACCTCCTGCCCCATTCCCCCCCACACATTTTGCATTCATACTCATTGATATGTCATTGTCTTGGCAAAGCCCGTAAATGTCATAAAAAAACCCCAGCGGAAGCTGAGAAATTAAAAATGAACAAAGTAATAATAATAATAATTTTGAGCCTGGAGTGAGGAGACTGATTATTTTAATAATTGTTGCCGAAACATACCGAGTTGCAACCTCTACGTCAACCTCTAATAGGATATGAAGCCTATTTGAGGTCGTATGAGGGTGCATTGCTATATTACAGACTTTCTGAGTGATTTCGGCCATGGCGCCCGGTTTTATTGAAACCAATCAGTTACGCAGGATTTTTTCTTATAGTACTCAAGTGTGTGCGCAAACACAAATACACTCTCTATTCCCTCACTCTCATACCCCAGTGGGACGCAAGAACGACACAACCGGTGACAGTTCAGGCGCAGGAACGACAGCTTATATGCTCATTCGACAGCATGGATCATTCTTCTTATCCAGCAATCGGACTTGTTTGGCAGCTATCGGATACAGTGACCGGTCGCTGCCACTGGACACAATTCGTTGCTTCCTTGTTTCCCGTCAATCTCAGGATGGAGATCACCCACCAATTGTACGTATGTATGTTCCTGAGGCAAGTTGAGACTTTGTCTCATACCTCTCGTGTTATACCTCGATATAGAACTGCCGACCTGGCTTTTGAGTAGCAAGGCAAATGTTGCAAAATATGTTGCAAAAAAATTTATAGAATATATTTGAGGCAAATTTTGATATTCGAAATTTTAATAAGGTATTAAAATAAGATTCTCAAAGACAGGGACTTTCTACTTGCTAGGTTATAGCGAAATTTAGGGGTTGATTCAGCCCCGCTACCTACACCCAGGTCTTCAGTTTTGTGTTGAGGTATAATAGGAGAGGCATGAGACAAGTTTTCAGGTTGCGTCACATACCTACCTAAAAATTGGTGCCAGCTCTCGTCTTTTTGACTATGCGAGTTCAGTCAGTTCAGTCTTCAACTGACAACTTTAAGGAATGCGCAAATAGGTGTCGGTAACCTAGCAGCAGGCATTGGTATGAGTTGAGTGCACAAAATCCTCCATGAACATTTAGCGGTCAGGAAGCTTTGTGCCCGCTGGATACCTCATCATTTAACCGAGGCTTCAAAACTCCGCCGTATTAATTGGTGCCGAGAAATTATTTAAAAATTTAACGGAGGAGACTCAAATTCGACATAGTAACGGGTGACCTGGATTTATTGTTATGATCCGGAAACCAAAAGGCTCAATGGGTGTTTCCTTCCGAGGTTTAGCCAACTAAAGGGAAGAGAGGTGACCTCCTTCTTTGGAATTCAATTCAAATTCAAGGTCATTACGCAACAATTGTCTTGAAGGAACATAAAACGGTTAATGCAGAATGGTACACTAATAATTGTTTGCCACTTGTCTCGGAAAAAGTTCGGGAGAACCGACCTCACAGCAGGAGCCTCGTTCACCATGACAATGCCTTGTCGCACACCGCCAGGAAAACGATCGACTATTTAGCTACCTCAGATGTAGAATTACTGAGTCACCCGCTGTATATCCCCGACCTCACTCCCTGCGATTTTTATTTATTCCCGAAAATAAAAGAAAACCTTCGAGGAAAACGGTTTTAAGGTTTCAAAAGGTCGTCGAAGAGGGCCCCAAGTCCGAATGAGCAAAGTGCTTTTCTCAGTAGTTCCATTGGATGCAGCGATATATTGATGTAAACGGACACTATTTTGAAAAGTTAAAATAAAACAAATAAACTGTTAGTTTGCTTAGTTTTTGATTTTCTAAGAACTTTCAGTTTGACCCTCGTATTAAATATTGTCATATAAATATTGTCAATATTGTCGTTCAGGTCGTGAGTTAAAGGGCGTCGTTTAGAAGATAGGCTAGGCGGCTCATTAAACTCATTTGTAGAACGTTTAAAGAGTATATGACGCGCATTTATAGTAAGTTTTCATGTCTAGATAATTGTTTATTTATTCTACTATTTAAAATTTGAAAATATGCACGTAATTGTGTTTGATACTGTAGATTACAAAGCTAAATTTTTATTTATCTAATAAAAATAGATATACGGTAATAGATAATACACAGATAGCAATTTATGATAGCTTTCAAAGTACCTCCAATTGTTTCATGAAACTAAAGTAACTCAATGGCCATAGGTGATATCGTCCCATATCGCGGGCATGATGGCGTCCAGCGACCTGCGCATCGTGGTCGGCTCGCTGCAGCTGGCGGAGATCCTGATGCAGAGACTACCTGACGAGATGGGCGTGCAGTTCCGTCGCGAGGGAGTCTTGCATCAGGTCACGCAGTTGGCGGAGATGCCGGCGAGCGCTGTGAATTCGCCAGCTAATCCTAAACATGGCAAAATTAAGGTATTACGATACTTTGAACTCTTAAGCGTCATATAAATTTAGTGGTTGGGTAGTCGTTGATTGGTCGGTTCTTATCGTGGTCGGCTCGGTGCAGCTGGCAGAGATCCTGATGCAGTGGCTGCTTGACGACGTTGTTTTTCATCAGGTCACGCAGTTAGCGGAGCAGCCTGCGAGCGTTGCGAATACGCCAGCTAATCCTAAACATGGCAAGATCAAGGTATTACCATTGTTGTTGTTAAAGTATACACAGGCTTCTGAATGTGTTTTTCACGTCTCCATGATGTAATGACTAAAGTGAACCTCTAGGAAGAGATTGCAACTACATATAAATTTATCATGTATGGCTATACTTCAGTCACCAGGTCGCCAGTATATAACTATTAAGATTGAAATGCATCGACAGAAGCAGTTAAATATTATTATATGGTGTTTATAATCTTGTGTTCATAGGACAGCTGTTATATGATAGCTGAAACCTGTATAAGATAGCTGTAATCTGTATACATGTGATTTTAAGGTTTTTCCACACATTACGGATTTGTTTCATATTCGTATCTTTTTGCAGTCCCCCAGCAACTCGAGCGTGCGCACAACCGCCGCCTCTTCACCACCAGCATCAACATCTGCAAGTTCAACAGATCACAACAACTTATCGCTAGCGTTCTCTGCTTCCGGATCATTTGTTGCCACATCACTATGTGAGTGTTCGATCAGTTCCAATTTACATGCAAAATAATTATTTTAATGATGGAAATTGAAAAACAAACAAAATATTTCTTGTCTTCTTTTCAGTAGCTGGTAGTGATCCAAATGCATCAGAGCCAGGACCAGCTACTTCAGCTGCAACTCACCCGGCTACTACTTCAGTGCACAGGTAAGCATTTTAATAAAGTACTTACTGGGAGCATGTGTAAATGCAATGATTTATTGGGTTAGATATCATTTTGCTGCAGACCGCATGGAATTTCAAAAGGAGCATTATGTATTGGTGTCGAAAGCAGTTTTTGAGCGATAAATCAGTTCTCATTTCAAAAGATGCAATTTTTTTATCAATTTATCCTTTAGTGACCATCTGTTACTGTATCCAAATCCTTCAGTATCTAAGATATCCAAATTAATTGTAAGATACATCAGTGTCATATCAGTCGTAAAACTCAGTTTTCTATATTCCCATACAAAAGATTCGTAAAGTCAATTTGAACTTTAACACCATTTCACAAAGTTTAATTTTGAATGGAAGGATTCCGGGAAGAAATAACAATTGAATTTAGACGTCAGTCATCACTATCACACATACGAGTGTAGTCGAAACAATATAAAATTCCCATTTTGGCAATTCTCTCGCATGAAGCTTTGTTTAAGTAATACGGATTGGTTTAGCTCCTGAACAAAGCGAAGCTTTGAGGTTTACTTCTACACGTTACTCCCATGCGATTTTGTGGAGAAGCGGGCTGTGGAGAACCCGTGTTGGAAGTCTTAAATCCGCCCACAAGATTTAACACCTGTTATATATCGATAATAATCGAGGCTGATGGGTTATCTTTCGAAGCACTGTTGCGCGTTTGTAGTTAGCCAATCATCCCTCCAGATGCCGACCACACCCGACGTTGGCTTTTTTGATTGGTTACAATCCACTCAAGCTATGGTTATGGGTGCTTCATCAAAAGTCTTCTGAAAAGTCAGACGGTATCACGGAGTATTCTTCTAAGTCGTTGCACTCTTGGCAGAGTGGTCGTGGTCATTCGGTATTTGTGGCACGCCTCACAACTCGTCGCCATTCTTCACTAATCGCTGCTCTTCGTGTGCATTCGTGGACGGGGGCGTCCACAGCAGCTTTTATCTGATCTGTCCAGCGCATCGGTGATCTCCCACGAGGTCTTTTGCCTTCAAATTTGCCTTTTACTACAACACGTCGCAAAACATGTCCAAAGATCGATAAAATGCTCGTATCGTGGAAGACAGACGCTGTTTTAAACCAATCTCCATCAAAGTATATCTTCATATAAACGCAACAAACTTAAAAGCGGTTAGGCTACGTTATCACTCACCGTAAAGTATTATTATCTGTTCAACTAATGTAAAACTATGTTAATGTTGAGAAAATGCCACATTTTATGACTGACATTGACTTTGGCCAATATCGGAAGCGGAAGCATTTTGTTAGTAATTTGGGTTAAGAGTCGCATTTTTTTTACAACGATGGACCTAAGGTCGACATGTTTTTTAAGGTTGTTAATATGTATGCTTGTATGTATGTGTGTACCTAATCAGTTTATTGGTTTCATTTCTGTAAAACGTTATATACAAATAAGTAAAAAACGAAGTTTCTGTTTGGGATTTTAAAATAACCGGTATTTTACTAAATATACAGGATACATTTTTAGGACTCTTATCCGTTTGTCAATTTATCCCGGATAATCTGTGAAACGGTTGGACCGATTTTGACGGGACTTTCACAAGGTGATAGCTAATATCATAAGAAGAACTCGGTGATTGTTCTAGTCAACATTTGATATACATTTTACTGCAGGGTATTGTGTATGTCCTACGGAAGCATACAAAATAATAATTTTAAAAGCGAACAAATTGCGCCGTATCAACATGATTGAAATAAAATTAGTAAGCATATATATAGTATATCATTACCAATCGAAAAGTCAACTGAAGTCAGCTAGTTATTGCTGAGGGGAGATATGATAAGGCATTGCGTCAGTTAGCACAGATACCGGGAGACCATTCCGCCGTTGGCGAAGGTCCGCCACCCAATCATCAGGGTAGCTGGTGACTGCTGAGGGAAGAAACTTACGCTAGGCACCACGTCCTTGTAGTCGTATCTGATGAGGTGGCAGCACTGGGCCAGGTCGCACAGGTACCGGGAGACCACGCCGCCGTTGGCGAAGGTCTGCCGTCCAATATCCAGGATGTTAATAAAGATAGGTATTTTTACGAAGCTACTTTCGCGTTTTAACTGGACGTATATTCTTGGATTTATGTGTGTGTGAATGTTGAATAGAAGTTTGATTTAATTAGACACTAGCCTTTGCCTGCGGCTCCGCTCGCGTAAAATTCGGTATTTATAGAAATTCGGGATTTTTGAACTTCTCTCTCTCTATATATATAGTTAATCTCAAAGGAAATATAAATTTTGA
>DWIZ01000078.1:0-10721 GCA_018248655.1 Chiothion georgina
TCCGCACAATACATTCACTTATATTTAGTACATATAGTTCAATATAGTGTTTTACGTAATATTTTATCTTTTATTTAATCATCTTAATTAATTGTTACGGCCAGTCCGTACATTGGTCCTTCGAGCTTTCCGTAAAGCGGGATCCTTGTACACGCGAGTGATTCCGTCAACCAGACTATAGATCTGCAGTTCACTACTGTTCGACCAAGAAGAGCAGTGGCCGCTGTCCAGAGTCTTGCTGTACGATCAAGAAGTGCAGTAAGAATCGTCTGAGCAACAAGGCTTGGGCGAGCGCTACAGACAAGTAAGATCTGTCCATTTATTAAACAAACGGTGTTTAGAATGTCTTCGGTCAGCGACATCCAGGCTAATCAGCAGCAGCTGGCGCTGGGTATTGAGAACATTTACACCAATTTTAAGAAGGATGGTGCCAGTCGTAAGACGGCTGAATATATCAAGAAAAGGTTGGACTTGCTTGATAGCTACTGGTTCGAGTACGAGGCCAACTATTCTAAGTTGTTGGCGAAGGAGCTGGACGCGAATGCGCGTGAGCTAATTAAAAAGGATATGGAGCAAATGCACGACAGGTACGTGAATATCAAAGCTCACATTCAAAGTTGTCAGGTAACTGATACGGAGAGACCACAATCTCCATTGATAAGACCGCCGTCGTTCACGCCGAAGCTCCAGATCACTTCACAGCCGAGCACGGCTGCTTCTCAGTCCTCGAGTGTTGCTATAAGTAGGGCCGAGGAGATGCTTCGGAAGCAGCAGAGCAATTTTAAAGCCTTTCATCGTACGGTAACAGGTATCCGATTAGATACGGTTAGCGAGAGGTGGGAGTTTGAAGACCTGCTCCGTACCGTCCAGTCCCGCTGGTCCGCTATAGACTCGCTGCACTGGGAGCTGGACAGCCTACTGGACGGCTCAGAAGAGGAGTACGAGAGGTCTTACTCTTCTTATGAAGGTAAATATCAGGCCGTCAAGAAGGCCATCAATCAAAAAATGTACTCGGTAGCCCACATAGAAAAATCCACGCCTCAGTTGGAAATCCCTACATTCAGTGGGAACTACAACACCTGGGTATCGTTCAAGGATCTATTTAATGAAACGATACATAAAAATAATAGCATGTCCAGCGCGCAGAAGATGCAGTACCTCAAGTCCAAGGTAAGAGGGGAAGCTGAACGACTGATACAACATTTAAATGTCAGTTCTGATAATTATTCGGTCTGCTGGGACATCTTAAACCAAAGGTACAACAATAATAGATTAATTTTTCAATCTCATATGAATACATTTATGAACATCCCCTCAATGCAACAGCAATCAGCCGGTCTATTAAAACGTATGCATGACACTACGCAAGAGTGCCTTAATGCGATCAAAAATTTAGGAGTAGATATTAGTTCCTGGGACCCTATCATAGTATATATCTTAGCGCAAAAATTAGATACAGTTTCATTTACCGATTATATGGAATCGACTAAAAGTCCAAGGGAACTACCATGCCTTTCCGAATTTTTAAACTTTTTAGAATGTAAATTCACTTCATTAGAGTCTTCGCGTAGGAAACAAGATAACCCCTCTCAAAAACCTTCAGTTGTTATTAAAAATATTAGTAATACGAGTTCAAAACCTAACTTTCATAAAACATCTTTTAGTAGTAGTAAAGTCATTCACCCTATGTCGATCAATAAAAAGAATTTAATATCAAAATTTAAATGTCCAATTTGTTGCAGTAATGACCACGGAATTTATTATTGTCCGCTATTTTTAGAAATGCAACCCGACAATAGATTGAAAACTGTTAATAAGTTAAATCTTTGCGTAAGTTGTTTGTCGAACCATCAAGGGAAGCAATGTAGTTCCGATAAATCTTGTCGCGAATGCAATAAGAACCATAATCGTTTATTACACGATGCGTTTGCGCAATCGCAATACACGCGCTTAGCGACGGAAGTCGGTCACGGCGGAGAGTGCGCCGGGGCACGCGGGGGTAGTGCGGCTGATGCAAGTGATAATGCTACCTCAGGGAAACGTGTTCAGCGTAGCTCGCACGTGTCAGTTCAGGATGATCCATACGAAGTCCTTCTTCCTACCGCGAAGATTAAAGTTCAAGCCGTGGATGGATCATTCTTCGTCATGCGTGCTCTGCTTGACCAAGGTTCTCAAACGTCCTTGATCACTGAGCACGCTGCCCAACTGTTGAAAATCCCGAGACAAAAATGTAGGGGAGTCGTTTCGGGTATAGGTGATAAGGCTAGCAACAGTAAAGGGATGGTTACATTACATTGTTCTTCCGTTAATAGTGAATTTAGTTTTGAAACTGATGCTTTGGTAATGAAACAGTTAATTAAAAATCTTCCAACTTATACATTTACGAAGCCTGATTGGTCATATTTAAATAATATTAATTTAGCGGACTCAGAATTTTATAAAAGCCGTCCTGTAGATATCCTATTGGGTGCCGATATATATTCTATTGTTTTAATGGACGGCATATGTAGAGCAAATTCAACCTTACCGACCGCTCAACAAACGCAACTCGGTTGGATTTTGAGTGGCAACACAAAAACGTTTTATTGTAATACTATATTACACAATATGCAGGACATTCAAAATTTTTGGGAAATTGAGGATATTTCCGAACAGGCTGACTTAACTTTAGAAGATAAGCAATGTATAGAGTATTATGAATCGACTACTATAAGACGGGATGACGGGAGGTATGAAGTAAGGCTACCCCTGAAACCGGACTTTAAAGAAAAATTAGGTTTGTCTAAGTCAAAAGCGATAGCCCAATTTTATAAGTTAGAAAATAAACTCGCGTCGAATCCATCGATTGCGAGTGATTATAAACAATTTATTGCAGAATATTTGTCGCTCGGTCATATGACACCGTCGTTCGACAAGCACAGCACATTGCTTAAATGTTATTTACCCCATCATTGTGTTACCCGAAGCGACTCCACGACAACTAAATTACGTGTAGTTTTTAATGCATCTAGTAAAACGTCATCAGGCTCAAGCTTAAATGACGTCATGTTTCGGGGACCTAACTTGCAACAAGATTTGCAAAGCCTTCTTCTTATATGGAGGCAATATAAATATGCATTTACAGCCGACATTGAAAAAATGTTTAGGCAAATATGGGTCAATAAGGACGATCAATATCTACAAATGATCGTATGGCGAGATAACAAACGTAGTAAATTGATAGAGTATCTTTTAGCTACAATTTCTTACGGCACCAAAGCGGCGCCATTTCTCGCTATGATGACGCTTAAACAACTAGCGCGCGATGAAAGAATGAACTATCAAGACAGTTCAGCGCCTAACGTTTTAGAACAATGTTTTTATATGGACGACCTCATCCATGGGGCCCACTCAATACAGTCGGCCAGACAGTTACAAACTGACATGATTCAGCTGTTAAAATCGGGCGGATTCCACTTAAGAAAGTGGAAATCGAACTCGTCAGAACTGCTGGAGCATGTCGATGAGTCCGGACGACAAGAGGAGCAATTTGACTTCAAGCAAGCGGAGTCAACTAAGGCTCTGGGCCTCGGATGGAATCCAAAGAGTGACTTTTTCATATTACAGTCAAAGTTACCTATTTCATCTAAGCTTACGAAGAGGTCGCTTTTATCAGATATGTCTAAGATATTTGATCCGCTAGGTTTTCTCTCTCCGGTTACTATTAAGTTTAAGATACTCTTTCAAAATGTATGGAAACTCAAAATAGAATGGGATGAAGCCGTACCACATAACATCTCTGAGGAATGGTACAAAATCCGACAAGATTTTGATACCGTAAGCCAATTTCAAGTACCAAGATGGCTGCAGACTCAAGAGGATGATGAAGTGGAATTACATGGCTTTTGTGACGCAAGCACGAAAGCTTACGGTTGCGTTGTTTACTGTAAGATAAAAAGATTCGATCGTATTTCAATAGCATTAGTAGCTGGAAAAACAAAATTAGTTCCTCTCAGTAAAACCTGTTCACTTCCACGCTTGGAATTATGCAGTGCAGTTTTACTGTCTAAATTAATGGCAAAAATTAAGAATTGTCTCATAAAATATAGAGTCACGGTTTATGGTTGGGTAGACTCGATGGTGGTACTAGGTTGGCTAAATGGACGAGCCGACAGATGGAAACCCTTCGTCGCAAATAGAGTGAAACAAGTCACAGCGCCGATGCCGTCCGTCTGTTGGAGCTATGTAGCATCCAAAGAGAACCCAGCTGACTGTGCGAGCCGAGGTCTTATGGCCTCTCAACTTTTAGAGCATAAGTTATGGTGGCAGGGACCAACCTGGTTACCTACTTACATACCTCATAAGGAAAATCAACACAATTATACAACTAATCAAGATTTAAGAAATGTTAAACAAGTTAATTTAATTTTAAATAACAATGTAATTATTAGGCAGATAATAGAAAAGCAAAGCACATTAAGTAAAGCGGTAAGAGTTTTAGCGTGGGTATTACGTTTCGCTACAAAAAATAAAAAGCTAGGTTATTTAAATATACACGAGTTAAATAAGGCAAAAAATTTAATAATTAAAAATTGTCAAGCAGAATATCTTGCACAAGAATTATATAACATAAAAAATGGAAAGGGTGTTAGTAAGGATAGTAAAATACTTAATTTAAATCCAATGTTAGACGATAACGGTATCTTACGTGTCGGTGGCAGACTAAGGCATGCAAACATCGATAGCGAAATGAAGCATCCTGCCATCATCCCTAGTAACACGAGGTTAGCGGATCTCATTATTGACGAGGCACACGAGCTCACCTACCATGGTGGAGCGCGATTGACTACCGCGTTCATTAGGCGTAAATATTGGCTTATCGGTGGTAATAATGCTACTAAGAAACGGCTGCGCTTGTGTGTAAAATGTAGGAGACAGAACCCTGACCTTCAGTATCAGTTAATGGGTGACTTACCCGTAGCAAGATCTAATCCGTCGCGTCCATTCTATCACTGTGGGGTAGATTACACGGGCCACGTCACAGTAAAGGCCAGTAAGGGCCGCGGTACTAAGACCACGAAGGGATACATTGCAGTTTTCGTGTGTATGGCAACCAAGGCCGTACACTTGGAACTGGTGTCTGACTTAACGACGTCAGCCTTTCTCGCAGCCCTACGTAGGATGGCTGCCAGAAGGGGAGTTCCGGGTCACATGTACAGTGATCAAGGCAAAAATTTTATTGGGGCAAACAACGTACTAAAACAGCAGTTATTAGAGATCCAAGAGACTTTCAATGATGAGTTCAGGGCGGAGGTTTCTAGTATGGGAATAGAATTTCATCACTCCTGTCCAGCCTGGCCATCTGCCGGTGGGATCTGGGAATCCGCGGTTCGGTCCATGAAACATCACCTGAAGAGAGTTATAGGTGAACAAAACCTTACGTATGAGGAGTTCTCTACTCTTCTCAGTCAGATAGAGGGGTGCTTGAACTCACGCCCGCTTTGTCCTTTAACAGAAGACCCCGAGGATTTAAATTTCCTTACTCCATCCCATTTTTTATCTAGTGGTCCCGTATTAACTTTATATGACACGGAAACAGATCTTAGAACTAGGTGGCATCTTATTCAAAAAATATATAACGATATATGGAATAGGTGGCGCGAGGAATACCTGACCTTACTTACGGCTAGAAGTAAGTGGAGGGAACCTAAAACTAATATTAAGTTAGACGATGTTGTTATTATTAAGGATGACAACCTCCCGCCGGGGAGATGGTCTTTAGGTCGCGTAATGGAGCTACACCCCGGAAGTGACGGATATGTAAGAGTCGTTACGCTAAAAACTAAAAGTGGTTACTTAAAACGACCGGTCGTAAAATTATGTAGATTACCAATTAATGATGATTTAAAACTAAAAACCGATGAGAAAGTAAATAACACTCCGTCAAAACGGTCGTAAAATTATGTAGATTACCAATTAATGATGATTTAAAACTAAAAACCGATGAGAAAGTAAATAACACTCCCCAAGTAAAGGTAAATCTTATAATTTCGCCACTATGGCAATATCCTTATTATTATTTTTCATAACGATTCCATTCTTTCATTCCATCTTTTACTCTTTCAGGTAAAGGGCTGATACCGTTTTCCGAAACTTCGTATCCTAAAAAATCTATTTTTGAATGTCCAAAAACGCACTTAGATAAATTTATAGACATTTTATATTTACTAAAACGTTCGAAGAGTAATCGCAAGTGTTGTTTATGAATCTCTATGTTATCCGATCCAACGATGACATCATCTAGGTATCCGAATGCTACTGACTGTCCTGTAATATTGTTATTATTCATGCTATACTCATTATAATCTAATTGTTCTAAACCCGATAAAACAGTACTATTAATGAATCTTTGGAACGTTTGGGCTGCATTTCGCAGTCCAAACGTCATCCTTGGAAACTCATACAACCCAAAAGGAGTAATTATAGCAGTTTTTTTAATGTCCTCCGGCCAAACCTTAATAAAATGATACGCTCTATAAATATCTATCTTAGAAAATATTTTTTTGTTATGCAATCCGTAAGTAAAATCTTGGATTCTAGGAATAGGGTAACGGTCAGGTTTAGTAATCCAGTTAAGCATCCTGTAATCACCACAAGGGCGAATATCACCCCCTTTTTTTGGCACTACATGTAACGGGCTTGCCCATTCGCTATCTGACGGACGACATATACCTAACTCTGTCATTAACTGAAATTCTTTCTTAACTAAATGGTACCTGTGCGGAGGCAACCGTCGGGCCCGTGCGTGCACGGGTGGGCCGGTTGTCTCGATATGGTGATACACCGTATGCTCTGGAATATCCTTAAACGTAGGAGGTCGCGTGATGTCCTGAAATGATTCCAGTAAATCTGCGTAAGGATGACTGCTGTTAATACATTTTATAGCCCCCTCCGAATTTAAAGTTTTTGATCCACAAACGTACAAATTAGTTACTAAATCCATTAATCTATTATTATATAAATCTACAGTCAATTTAAAATTTTTTAAGAAGTCAGCTCCGATTATGGGCTGCTTCACATCACACACTATAAATGGCCATTTAAATAATCGTCTTAACCCAAAAGAGAGTTCTAAATTACATATACCATACGTTTTAATATCGCTATCATTGGCGGCATACAATTTAAAGTCGCATGGTTCCAAAATGTGGTTTTTTACACACTTTTTTGGAATCACCGATATGTTGGCCCCAGTGTCAATCAGAAAAGTAAGTTTACTCTGACTATCTCTAATTAATAAACGGTGATTTTTAACTACCTGTTCTTGGGTACACTCGTCCACCGCTTCCGAACATACCGCGTTTAGTTTTCCGCTTCCGGTGCCCGCCAAGCGCAAGGCTGCTCGCAGCGCGTTGCCCTCTTCCTATAACGGTAGTGGAACCTGCACAGCCAACTCGGATCTCCAGGTGCCCGCTTCTTGCGTGAAGTAGACCTACTCCTGTAGCCCTGACGACTACTGCTGCGCGAACGTCCACGCCCACGGACTTCGTTACGAAGAGCTGCTACCTCCAGCGAGAGTTTGTTCAGCTGGCTAGCCATTTCCACCATTGCTCCCTGCGCCATCTCTGCTGGGCTGCTGGTCACTGCTGCGATCTCGTACGGGCGGCTATTTTCCATTATTTTATCCGCTATGGTCGCCAAATTGTCTAGCGTCTGATCTTCACATACCGCGATGACCGCTCGTACCGATATAGGCATCCTGGATAACCATAAGCTCTTGAGTGTCTGCTCTGAAACTTGAGTTGTCCGTCCCAAATCCCTCATTCTGCGTAGCAGTTGCGTTGGCTTTTGGGACCCTAGCTCCAGCTCAGAGACAAGCTTTTGGAACTGCCTCTCAGCGCTCTCCTCGTACACCTGCAGCAGACGTTCTTTGAGCGCAGTATACCTATTGTTCTCAGGCGGGGATGTTACCAGGTCACTCACTTGCTGTATGGAGTCCCTGCCTAGTTTAGAGATGACAAGGTTAAACTTGGCTTCCTCTCCTTGTTTTTGAGGCGCCATTACTGCCTCAAATTGCGAAAACCAGAGCCTAGGCATATCAACCCAGAACTCTGGCAGCTTAGATGTTATTCCAATAGCGGCCAGTGTGACGCTAGTGGGCTCCATCTCTTCCTTCACTCTGCTTTGTTGCACCGGTTGCGGATGTGGCGGTGAGTTATACATATTGCGTACTCAACGCAATTTCTTCATGAATCGCTCGCCTCGTGTTATAAAATATTTTAAAAGTTTAAAAATTGTTCATAAAAAGTACCAAAAAGTTACAGCACAACACTACACTTATTTTTTTTATGTCCGGGGTCACCAGTTTGGTGGCTTGGCACCACATATAGTTATATTGGTTGGTTGGCAAATAAAATACAAAAGTCTTGAGGGGCACTGTTTATTGTGTACCACTTTGTACCGCGGGAGGCGAACGACTAACTCAATAACAGGCAATATGCAACACCACAGTTACAACATACATAGATACAGATAACATATCCCCTACAAGGTCAATGCTCGCATAATATAACTTCATTAGAGGGCAACAATAGTCTTTATTTTGATCGCATTAAGGACATGCAAATAATTAGAGATAATTGGCGTCTAGTAGTTTATTACGATACTCGTCCTTATTTAGAAGGCAATAAGGCCGTCACAAAATATATGAAATACTTAGACAGTTTATGTGAAAAGGTTCAAGCGCGATCACATTGCGACGGGATCTTATTGCAGTTGCGTCATGAGGTTAACGAAATGCAATACTATAATCACCTGTTAATGAATCATAATGTAAACAAAAACGTACGTAAGCGACGTGGTTTAATTAATGGGGTAGGTTATGTAGCCAATAGTTTATTCGGTGTCCTAGACGATCGTTTCGCTCAAAAATACGAGCAAGATATAGACCTAATAAGAAAAAATCAGAATCATTTAGCTTCCCTCTGGAAAAACCAGACCTCGGTCGTTGAGGCGGAATTTAACATGCTGAAGCGCACTGAGGACGTTATAGAAGAAAGTCATAAGTTGATACATAAAAAGCTCAACAACTTAGAGACAGCAGTTAACCAAGTCAAGACCGAGATTCAGAACGTATCACTTCTTAATGATTTTTTAACAACTGCTATGCTTACGAACACGATCATATTCAGCCTGAAAAACGTTCAACAAACCCTTCTCGGTGCTGTCACTAACATCTACAATGGCAAATTTGACTTTCACCTTCTCATGCCCGACCAACTGAGGGAAGAACTGGGGACGATATCTGAACAACTTCCTAAAGATTTGTCGCTGCCATTTAAGAAGTCCGACAGCCTATCTCAGATATATAATTTACTAGAAGTCCGTACAAGAGTGACCTCTAACTCTAGATTTATAATATTTGAAATTACCATACCGCTTATCGATGAGAACGTGTATGAAATATTGAGAATAGTCCAGATACCACGTGTCGCAAGTGGTGGCCGCGAGGTGACAGTGGTACCGGTGGCCGACTATGTGGCCGTCAACCTTAAGCATGACTCCTTCATCAAACTGACTGAATCAGATTTGAGGTCATGCGTAGAAAAAGATCCTCAATTAACTTTATGTCATCTGAAGAAGTCTATTTATATTATAAAAGACGACCAGAGTTTCTGCGTAACGTTACCAAACTCAAGAAAGTGCGATACTGTTACGACAACGTGCAAGAATAGGTGGGAAGCTTTGAATGGTTTAAATAAATTTTTCTACTTTTGTTGTGAACCCTGTCTAATAAAACTTGTATGTAATGATATAATTACACCATTCCGACTGACTAACTCGGGGCTTTTTAGCATCGATCAAGGGTGCATTATAAAACTACCTGACTTCTTTATGTACTCACACAGACATGATGAGAGTAAAACGAGCTTGTCGTCAAATATTCCATTGCCTGACATTCCACAAATAAATTACATCGTAAACCTCTCGCTACCGCACTTGGCTTTAAATTATACCTCCGACTTTGGTCCCAATGATACCGTCCAGCTCCAAGAATTGAAACGGAATCTAGAGATCATGAAAAATACCGAACCTATAGCAACAGGAATAACCAATCATGATATTCATCACTACGCGGCAATATATGTTTTGTTCGCGCTGGTGGGAGTCGGTGGAGCAGTATGGCTATGCAGTTGCGTCAGGCGTAAGCTGCCGACGGCGAGCAGGGCCCCCGCGGCGGAGCGCGGCCCGCCGCCGGCCCCGGCAGCCCCTTCGACGTCTCAGTGTTGTGAACTGAGTCAAATAAGTGTAACTGAGCTTCCTAATAATAGTGCAGTGAATGGTGAAGCCATAGTGCCTAAAGTGCATAGTGTACGATTACAAACTAACGGTACAGAGTCGTCCTCTGTCGCATCTCGTTCACGCTTTAATGTACCGGACTTGGACACTTCTACATTTTAAGATTTTAACATTAAGATAACATTGTGGAAATCACCTTGTTAATCATCTCATCTCACATACCTCATCTTTCCCGCCCGGGAATATGTACGGGCAAGCGCGTACATTGCAATATTTGTTCCAACTGCACCATCATCATTTTACTCAATTTATTAGTTTTGTTATAAATTATATTCAGTACGTTTTCGGTCATCAAGAGCACCGCGCATACTCACAAACCATCCGCACAATACATTCACTTATATTTAGTACATATAGTTCAATATAGTGTTTTACGTAATATT
>DWIZ01000079.1:0-10698 GCA_018248655.1 Chiothion georgina
TATTTATTATATATGCTATTTACTAATAGGTTCGAAGTCGGTGCCTACTTTAATGATTAAGATACGTAAATAAACCTTACAAAGAGCGTTTGAAACTTAATAATAATATTATATGCAGCTTCAATCAATACTGGCACCGACTTCGAACCTATTAGTAAATAGCATATATAATAAATAGGTAGTATATATTTAATATTAAATCTTTGTTATTTTTTACTTTTTAGTTCGAAAGTCGGTTGTTGTTAACGAAGTTAATTTTTTTTACAAGTATAGATGATCGTAGAATGTGGGTTATGATAAAATCTAAGCTTGTAGGTAGTGCTGAAATTAAAATAATTGTGTTTTGGAATTTTTTTTCTTGTATTAATGGCATAGGAAGGGCTCATGATTTAAATTAAAATCTGCAAATTGTTAATTTTTAAGCAAAAAAAAAATACAACTGACTTCCATGTAAACGAAAGTAATAATTTTAATACAGACTTTAACATATCGATACTAAATTCTCTGGAAATTTATAATCAATTCTATTGAGCAATTCTGCCTTCAGGATTATGTAATAAACTATTGAGTGAAAAAATATCAGAAGCCAAGCAATAAAAAGCAGTTTGCAAGCTCAGGCAAATAAAGCCTTACATTCTACGGTTTTGAAGCACGCTTTAATGTTTAACGAGATTCAAATTTTTATACATTTTAACGTAATATGATACTAAAATGTTACTCGCGGCAAACTTTTTTAAATTTTATAACAGAAGAAAGTAATGTTAAGTAAATATAAATATAATATGTAATGTACTGTATGAGTGGCGATAATTTATTCATTTGTTACTTCAATAATTAAAGAAAAAAAGTAATATATTCGTAAAAACTATTTAGTATGCTGGTCTAGTGGTAAGCGAACTCACTCAAGGGGGTCGAGGGTTCGATTTGCATTCGGGACAAACATTTCTACACAAATTGAACATTATTATAAAAATTCCAACACCCAATAAAACCAGGTCGCTAATAAATCCCATTAAACAATCCTGCCTACAACATTACGTAATAACCGCCAGAGTGAATAAATGTCAGAAGGCAAGCAATAAAAAGTTATTTGCAAGCTCAGGCAAATAAAGGCTTACATTCTGCGGTTTTGAACCACGCTTTAACGTTTTACGCGTTTCAATTTTTTTAACACGGTAACGTAACATGAAATGGAAATACTAATCTTGCTCAAAATGATTTTATTTTTATAAATTAGTGAAATCTTAAATATAAGTCGTTTTTTGCATAATTACTATAAGAAGATACCTTACGTAAATTTATAAGGACGAATACGAAAACAACTTACGATCTGAATCGGAAGTTGCTCAATTTTTAGCTAAAAATTTGCTTCAAAGTTTTTAATTTAAATCGTAACTTTCATTAGTAAGTACTTAACAGAATGAAAGATGTAATATTTGTTTAACAAAAGTAATGAAATAAGCATTATGTTATGAGGAAAAAGCCTACAAAATATGTTAATAAATCCTATTCTGTAATAAACGCCCTGAATAAAAGAAAGAAAGGGAACGCAATAAAAAGTTGTTTGCAGACTCAAGCAAATCACGGCTTAACGCATGAGCTGCGGTTTTGGGCATCAACATTTTGAATATTTAACTTTTCCAACGCTTTGTTCGCCTAAAAGTTATAGATGTTGCATACACGTATTATTTAATTAAAATTTAGTTTAATAAATTTGGAATGAGGTAACGTTAAAAACCAAGCGGAAGACTAATGATGACTTTTCTATGACGTTTAAATAGAGATAACAATTACTTACCATTGTGTAAATAATTTATATAATTGTCATGTCACCATTGTATAACTAATTTCCTTCACAAACTATTGCGAAGGAAACTACATGGCTAATTGTGAAGAATGCTCAAAAGCATGTGAAGCGTATGATACTACACCATATTGGCTTTTCATAGAAATTCTTTTCCATTTTGAGAAGGAAATTGACCCGCTCTTGTAACCCCCATTAATTTAATGCGAGAGTGCACATAAAGTGCATAAACGAGACTGCAAAGTCATACATATAAAGCATATTATTAATTCTTCGAGTTCAAAAGTGCCATGTCTTCAAAAATCCATAGATTACCCTTATGAACAAAACTCCATCAACAATTCTAGTAGTTTGACACTTAGATCGGTAGCCCTCTAATGTGATAACAGTAATAGAAGATGAAAATGGTAATAGGAGATGAAGAGACTTACTCTTTTATCTTACATAATGTCATAAAAATCATAGAAGAAGAAGAAGTTAAATATAGTCAGTTTGAGTTCCCGTTCCATTACTCGTTTTAGTTGCTTCATCCAAGAAATACATTTATCATAAACATATAAGAACATAGGGATATATATATAGGTATACTTTGCAAAATTAATTGTAACCCAATGTATTATAAGTGAAAAGTAGGCAAAATATGAAACAAACACTTATCAATCTGCCGCTGTTACGATTTCATTGTAGTTTTATTATCTAAAGAGCATACTTGAGCTTATCTCACTAAATGTGACTTAGGTTTTGATATTTACAGACATTCGTTATATTGAAGGAAATATTCGGGAAAATGAATAAAATTGCCTATTACGAGCAAAAATGCTGTTTACCCACCCACATCCCTTTACCTTGAACATCGTATCTGCGTATTTTGTGAAAGTAAGGTTTAATAGATTTTGTACTAATAAGATACTCGTGTGTTCAGGCTTCACCGAATAACGCCTTATTTATTTATCCTTTTTCCCGACCCTTCATGATCATTGGTTTCAGGGAATGTTTACTCATGCAAGCATAGATTTTTTGGCGAATACTATCTCGAATAGGCCACATAGGTTCGCATTTTCGAAAGCTCCTTAATAACATACTTTTCAGTGTAACTACTCGTAATTTAAAAATGGTACTTTTCAACAAAAAACAAACAAACCATTTATTTACATTTAAAAACCTTTATTTTACATTTTTTTATTAACCTTCTCATATCCGCCTAAAATGTTATGAAGTTTTATGGCGTCGATATGATGAAACTTCTTACAAAATATATTTTTCCTAAAATGCACTAGAAATTAAGTGACGTCCCTACTTCCGTTTCTTGCTACGTGATCGATCTTCGACTTCCTGAATGTATTGAATAACCTTTAAATACCTCGTTGCAAAAATGGATTGTCTTCATCATTAAACCTTTTTAAATTACGCAATACAAAAAATATTTATTATTTTATGCAGGCAACTTTCCTATTGTGTCTTGTATCAACTACTATATGGACTTCTTTTCATTTTAAATAAAAAACAGCTGGATACACTACGCATCTAATCTCAAATAGGATTGTCCTCGTAAACGTATCTATTGGTATACATGTATGCGGTCGTATGAGGGTGTATTGCTATTCATGAGGATTAAGATGGTCGCCTTAAATGATATGTTTCCGACATTTACATATTCTCACCCCAAGCTGTAAATGTATTATAGCACATATTTGTTAATAGGTTCATAAACTAGAAAAGTCTTTGCTGTCTGACACTGGAATTGATGCTTAGACACAGGTCTATCACCAACCTTCAAACAATGTGGCTTCGACCCATTTATTTCCCAATCTTCCCAGGTTATGTAGAGGCCTGGAGCATACTCCACCACGCTGCTCCGATGCAGATTGACGAGGGCACGAACTAGTTACCAGCCCATGTTGGTACGTAGCGTCTTCGTCAAGGTGTAATGACTGCTATATATCGAAAACAACTCAACTTATTATGCCCTCTGAAGCTCAAAACGTTATGTTATTCGTCATTAGTGATGACCCATTAAATCATTGACCGCACTCTATGTTGTTAACAATCTACTCAAACTTCGCGTTTGTGATTCAAAACTATAACATATTGCACGGGGTGAATTGCAACTTCCTTTCCTCTTTTCGTGCGAGGAAGAGATACAGCAGTTCTCGAATCACTAGAAAATTTTAAACTTTTCTCCTCGCTTCAATAACAGGCAGATGAAAATTGGAAACACGGGAAGTTCATTTCATTCGATCCGAAGTTCACCACGATGTTTACAAACAAAAGTATCTGAACAATCCAAACCAAATCAAAATATTTTATCGGTGTATTTAATCAATATAGCTGTACTTTTATTGAATTTCAAAACCTAGTTTTGTCATGTATGCGTTTTGTAAACGTAAACATGGTAACTTTGTGTAATTTCAAAATAGGTATGTTTTTAAACTAGTCTACGAATGTGAATGAATGAAGTATTTTCAAGTAAATGCAGTATAATTATGCTTATTCTCTCTCTTATTCTCTCCGAAACAACCTAAAATACGTCCGCCGAATTTGTACTACATACGTTAATAGTGCGATGGAAAATGTATAATAGCATAACACCCAGCAGATAGGAAAGTGCATACAAGTACAAGAAGAAAAAACGTTTACTCCATAACAGTCAAAACCCCCGACTAAACGTGCCTTAAGCAGTTATCGCACCCGGCGCAAGGAATTGTTGATGTATCTATATCGTCCCTGACGGTTACCCATCCCAGTACCAGCGACCGCGGCGATAAACTATTTTGATCGCACACGATTTGCTCAAAGGGCAGACACTCGCACTTTAGCGCAATAACCCTAGCAAAAGCAAATCTCACTGCGTATCTTATTGGCAATAAGCACTACTCAAAGATCACGTCACCGCTATTTCTCTCACCAGATAAATTTCTAACATCACCCTTTGCGTTTTTATTTACGGAACCGACAATGCCGGGAATTTCTTTTGTATTATTGCGTTCACGTGATGGCTATCGTTTGTTTTGTTGAGTGTTCACTAAATACAGACGGCTGTATTTATACAAAATCTTGCGCTTAACAAATTTTATGGTAAAGGTTCATAATGGTTTTGAGAAACGTGCATTTCAATGAGTTACAGATAACTTGATGCTGTCACTGCAATCCATCACCACCTGTGCCACGTGCAGACAAATAGAATAGAAATCCTCGGGACGTTTCACAGTAGTGTTGCTTCTCATGAAAACTAGAAAGGTGAATTAAAATACAAACTTAATTCCTTGATCAAAATATGAGAGGAGGCTGTTAATTTTATCTAAAAGTAAATCTCGTACGATATTGTAGTGGCACAAAATCCCTAATTAGGGCATACATTGAATTGCGTTTCAAAAATATTTCTTTCTTTTAAGATAGATGCCGGATGCATTATTATACATAATATTTATTAACAGGGTGTTCTTAATGTTTCGTGACTACAATTTTGCTATAATGCTTTTTGTTATTCAAAATTAGAAGAGGTTTTTTTATTTTAGGTATTTAGACGCAAGGTTCTATTTTTGAAAATTTCTATGGATTTCATGTTAAAGAATGTTAACATTTTACAAAGTTCAATATTGGAATCTGTACCAAATATATCTTCCAATAAATCATGTATGTCATCTTAACCTTAACTATAATTATATAATTAATCGACAGTGGATACTTTGGCACTGACTACTAAAGTCCTTTTGAAAAATACTTCTTTTCTTCACATACCTATACATATACATATATATACATATACAGATTATAAAAAAGTGACAAAGCAAATTGTAGTTAATTTATAATAAGTTTTTTGGTATCGTGAGCACGTTCGTGACAGTAACACCCTGTATATCGGTTCTTTCCGGTCGGTCACAATCTGACCGTTACAATTCAATAATCGTCTTAACAGTCGAGATCGCTTATCGGGCGCGCCTACTACTTATAGTGATGGGAAAACACAGCATCAGAGCAGTCATTGAGTCATATTGCTTGAGAGTTTTCTCAAAAAGGGTTTTTAATTTAATAAAAATATAGTAACGTATAAATACCTGTTATTTTAAATGTTTAGTGATTTTGCGTACTTAACATATTAGTTTAATAGTATTTGATACAAATAAACAATGAGTTTATATATAGAAAAAAGTATGTAATAATTAATGTTACTTATAAGCTTAGGCTTATTAGATTTTAGTAATAGTGGCTCTATTAAAAATTATAGGTATAAAGAACAACATAACATTGAAACAGTAGCGCGGAGACCAAAACGGTCTCCGTAATTTTAATTAAAAAGTTGGAAACCAATCCCTACTTATGATTTTGTTAAAAGACTAGGACTAATAAGAAGAGAACTACGGGATAAGAAGAGAGCTACATTCAGCAAGCTTGGATCAGTCATGTCCAGCAGAGGACAAAAGGCTGAATGACGATTACAACAACGTTTAGTATTTCCTACCAAATGTAATGTAAAAAAAAAAGCTTTTCCCATCACTACGAGCTCGTTGAGAAGTAATACAATACAATGGTGTCCACAATAAAATTTGTCTCGGCCTCACAATGAGCAATCAAATTACTGTCAGAAGAGGGCGCGACAGCCTTGACCACGTGACTGATTTACTAGTTAGGTATATCCCAAAAAATTACATCAAAATTCTTTCAAATGCTTGCAAAATATATATGTGATATCTCCTCGCTGTACCTTTAACTGATTATTTCATTTAGAGCTCTCGAAAAATACATTCTCATCTAAATTTTTCTCTACTTAGGGTTACAATACATCGGAGAAACATGGCAAATTATTCGCAATTTAATGAGCGGGACTTGCGGGAATGTAAAAGTAAAAAAAAGTGTGAAACGCAAAGGTTTGTGAAAAACGGTTTTAACAAAATGATGCTATTCATTTTATTTATTCATTAAAACTACATCTATCTATGATTCTTAATTATAACAAAAAATACAAAATTTTTCCACATGCCTTTAAAACAGCCAACAGCACATAAACACGGTATTCATTTTTCTCTTACCGGGATAGTGTTACATATAGATTTCAATATCAACAGTCTTAACCCGAGCGTGTGTACGTGATTCCGGCCCGCGTATATTTCATAAGATTTTAGAGGTGCATGAATCACGCTAGACACGAAAGGGCTATCACTCACCGCTGCCGACGTACCGAGCCCTTGGACCTTCCCCTGCTTAGCATGCGCCCCGCGCGCCAACCCTAGGCCCACACCGCGATATGTGGGAGCTATTACTAGAAACTTTGCCCGTGTTAATATTGCTGTAAATCTCCCATCGGAACCTTTCCATCTCCCCATCTGTTCCAAACGACTCGCCATGTGTCTGAACTTTTTCTGTTTTTGTCCACAGAACCGAGCAACTACGTCTGCTCGACGTGCAAGGCGCGAGTGCATTCCGCGTGGCGATTACTTCAGCACGTGCAACATGTGCATGGAGTGAAAATCTACGTCGAAACTATGCCACAGCAGCCGCCGAACAAGCAGAATCACTCGTCGTCGAGTACCTCCTCGTCGAGCTCCGGATGCTCATCAACTGGAGCTCCCCTCCCTCCACCGTCTCTACGACATCATCCGTTACTGCCACCGCCGGATATGCATTCGCCTTTTGGCGTAGGAAGCCTCTTAAGAATGCCTCTCCCAGGAAGTTTGCCACCAATGGCTCATCCTTCAGTCCCTCCAGCACCTTTATTTGCTCGGCCAAACCACCATGACCATAGATTTAGAATGGAGCAACTGGTGTCAGAGCAATTTCGTCACCATGGGCTCAATTTGGCAGCAGCAGCGGCCGCTGTAGCAGCTAATTCTCTGCCCCCACACCAGCCGTTTCCATCCCCGGCGGACAGACCGCCCGTCATACCAACTTCGCTCTCTGGGCGAGAACGTGGACCACCAGTATCCCAGCCCCTTTCTTTAGAACCCCAGCTGGATTTTTACTCGCAGCGCTTGCGGCAACTGGCCGGTACGACCAGTCCAGGGGCGGCCACAGGCAATTCCAGCTCTCCTAGCCCCAGGAAGCATTCGCCGCCGTTCGCTTCCCCGTCGCCCTCCCGAGTCGGCCAGACTCCACCGGCGGGCGCCGGACCCGGAACGGTGGAGGCGCCTCGAGAAGCAACGAGGCCCCACAGCACTATTTCACCTGAAAGACGTGTTGAACCCCAGACGGCCGATGCACCGCCTCCTGAAAGGCCTTCTTCGACGCCTAATGTGAAACGTAGTAATGATGAAGCTGTACATTCCTGTGAATTCTGTGGAAAGAAATTTAGATTTGAAAATAGTTTAATGATACATCGACGGTCTCATACTGGTGAGAAACCGTTCAAATGTAACGAATGTGATGAAGCGTTTGAAAAAGCTTCCAAATTAAAACGGCATATGAAAATCCATCGTGGTACCGATGGAAATACTGAGGATGGAGAATCTGCTGGTGATACCGGTGAGGATGAATCTGAGGATGAACTCGAAGACGAGGAACTTGATGGGGAGGAGGAAGAAGAAAATGAAGATGGAGAAGAGGTGGAGGAAGCTGAGGACTTGACTGTTTCAAATAGCAGTGCTCCGTCAGGTCCACGAAAGCCTAATCCTGCAATTCCTGCCCATCCACCTTCTGCATCTGTCGTCGGAGAGTTAATGGATAAATTCGGGCTATCAAATATTGCTCAATATAGCGAAGCTTTTAAACAAGCTCTTCAAGAGTCAGGTAATTCCCTAAAGTGGCAATTAGCAAAGGATCGCGATAATAACAACGGTCCTCCTTCTGATAAACCTAACGGTATGCCACCCACTGCTGCTTTGCGTTTGAAGGAGGAGTTTGCCAAAATGCCACCACAGCCTCATCCTCTCTTCAACCCTTTCGAAAACCCATTTGAAGCTTCAAAAAGAATGAAACTTGACATGGATAGAGGAGAAGGTTGGTGGCTGCCCACCTTGCATGCACAGCGACCACCAGATAATATATTCGACGGTCTTAAAAATAGTGGAAATGGTCTGCTTCAAAACCCTTTGCTGAAAAGCAAGGACGGTCGCCGTAACGACACGTGCGAATTCTGTGGCAAAGTTTTCAAAAATTGTTCAAACTTGACAGTTCACCGACGATCTCACACAGGCGAGAAACCTTACAAATGCGAGTTATGTTCGTATGCGTGTGCGCAAAGCTCGAAACTGACGAGGCATATGAAGACGCATGGCAGACTCGGCAAAGATGTGTACAGGTGCAGATTCTGCGAGATGCCCTTCTCTGTGCCGTCTACACTAGAGAAACACATGCGAAAATGTGTTGTCAATCAAAGTAATGGTGCTCCTCTCGCTTTGTCCGATGATTCCAACGCGTGTCGAGACGAGGCTTCGTGACTCTATCCGTGGGGTGGTCTTCGCCTGCCACCACCCGCGCCGCCGAGCCAGATCTTCTAAGGCCAGGCAATAGAACACCGTTTGCTTTGTACCTGTAAAAATATCAACGTCCCTGTGCGTCGTGAGAATCTAGGTACATCTTGTTCAATTTCTAGTCTTAAGGAATGAGATATGAGGCGAACTTATTAATGATCAAAGTTGCAATAAAAGCCCAGTTATTCCTAGCATCGAAGGGCATTAATTTAATCGATATATCCTTAGCGACATATCCTTCGTGTGAGCTAGTGTTGTATTCCCGTTGTGTTGTTGATGTTGGTTTGAAAGAAGTTATGATTGTTTTCTTTGGAGGCTGTACTATGATCTTATGTTACTTTCTTTTGACCTTGTTTTGTAATGTTTATTGTAAAAATGTGGAAACCAATGCCAAAGTTAGCTACGTTGATTTACTTTATTGTTTAGTCGTTAAGCTGTATAGTGTCAATTAAACCAGTTTCTCCAGTATTTTCTAAGATCTTCATAGTTTCAAGTAGAGTATGTGTTTTGGGGTAAGTCGTTTAATAATTCTAGGCTATTCTGTACAATAATAAGCAAATGTTTCCTATCCTAGATAACTAATGTAAATATTATTTAAATGTAACGTGTAAATGGCGTACCTATGGATGTTCATATTTATTAACAGCAATAGGGTTTCAAAATTGATGAAATTACAAAATTTCGGCAAGAACGGTGAGTTTCCTGTAATCGATATATTAAGAATTGTAGAAAACAAAATTGGAAGTGTTAAGGGTAGGTGTTAAAGTAACAAGGTACATCAATATTTAATTAGTATTTAAATTTAATAAATTAAAAGAAATATCTTTATGCATTCGATCTTGATTTACTCGCTTTACATATTTTTCGTGAATGGAAGCTAGTTATTTTATTAAGACTGAATAATATTCCAGTTTTGTTTTTAAATCGACGTTCTTGTGATTATTGATTCGTGGAAGAACCTTCACTTCGTACCTTAATTAGTCCAAGTGTGAAATCTTTCAGTATACGTACTTAATGTAAATTAAAATAGAATTTATACCAATTGTGAAACCACACGTGATAAATAATGTGTTAAAAACGTCGCGCTTCACGCTGGAAAAACACATATAAAATGTTTTTTCGTCGAATGCAAACGGATTTGGGTTGAACGTCGGAACGTAAGCGGCTTAGTTATATGCAAATTGGAAATGGCCATGTTGTATGTTGTATGCCTTGTTTACTGCGTTAGCTGTAATCCCGTAGTTTGTAATCGGTTAAATAGTTGGGTACTATCAAAAATAGTTCTAGAGTCTAAGGTCATTTAAATACAATTATGTTTTTTTTCTGTCAGTTTATAATGTAGGAAGGTACCAAAATATCTACTATAACATAATTTAAATGTATTTTTCGGTGACTAATGCGACTTGTCTCCAGGGCTCCCCTTGTCCTGGGGAGAGACCGACCGCGACGGGTCTCTCCCAGTTAGGAACGCAGAACAGTGGGATATTAAAA
>DWIZ01000080.1:0-10674 GCA_018248655.1 Chiothion georgina
AACTATACAATTTTTATTTATTTATTCGGTTGGTTAAAGTTAAAGGAGCGGTGAATAAACTCAATGAAAACTGAGTGAATATGAGCAAACGTGAACGCAACGTCTGTTGTCAACTGTTTTGTTTCTGAGCGGAGTTGTTTCCGGACTAGTGCGTTGCTTAGTTGCACTTTCTTCTATTTGGAATATACTTTCGTGTTCTGAAATGCCATTGTAAATGTTGTCTTATTTATCTTAATTATGTTTTTAAATTTTAAGTTTTAAAAACTTGTAACAGATAATTTCGTTATTGATGTTTAAAGAAATAGTTACATATATAATGATTGGTTCGTCCTGCAGGAGTAGTTCTTATTACATAGCCCGAGTTAAACAATATATTTAAAAGTAGTCAAAACAATTTATTCAATCTCTCAATCAAGATTTTATTTGAAAAAGTAAAATAATACATTTATTTCTCTATTTTTAAGTTCAAAAATATCAACAATTCTATTGCTATTTATAGTGCTTGTTTATATACACTTTACCTTACCTATAAATATTAACAGTACAAAATATACTGATCAGTCTTACAAAATGTTATGAGGAATTTAAGAAAGTACCAGAACGCTGCGTGATGCAGAGTGTATGTTTTGGCGACCACCCAGTTGAAAGTTATCTTGTAAAGACTTGAAAAGTCCATAGTTCAGGGGCCCAAGTTCACAAAATGACACCGAAGAGACCGCAATAATTCACGGACTGATGTCAAAGTTGGAACTTGTTGGGAAATTTGCTCGCATAAAAAGTGTCATTCTTTCCCTTACGCTTAAGATGTTCGTTTTCTCAACTGGACTTGAACTTTTTGGGCTTCTCGATTCGAAATATATTGCTGAATTTTGGAATATTTGTAAGTAACAGTGGGTATAAAGTTACAACCATGCGCATTCTGAAAATTGGAATGGCAATAATTTGAAACTACGAAAAAACATCGAAACTAATTTAATGAATAAGAATTGAATTTATGTTATAAGAGTTCCTTTTAAAACTGTTTTCATGTGGAACCGTTTTCAGAGCGAAAACTTTCTACAATCGTACTTAACTAGTATACCGTACCAAAATAAATACATACTTGTAATGAAGCAGCAATAATTGTCCGTAGCAGATACCGTGAATCGTTGTCAGGGGAACGGTTACGCTGAATGAAATACCGCCGTCAAATGTAATGAAACAACCGCCTTATTTGGAGGTTTTCTGGAAGACGGATATAATAAAATCACTTTAAGCAGACGTCGAGTGTAAATGTGATAGATAACGGTTATGAGCGTGACTTTTATTTTTTATGTTATAATGAGTGGAAGAACCTTTGTATTTCATCTATACCCATATGTTAAGCGTGATAGAGTATTGCTTGGATTGGGAACTACTATAACTTAAAAAGTATAAAAAACATGACTACACAGTCTGAAATTGGAATAAGCATAATTAGAGAAGTGTAAAACGAAACAGGCAATGGTTAAAATGGAAACTTGATATCAAATTCTACGTATACCCTACAATAAAATCTCATTTACATTATGGTGATAATAAACTTTTAAAAATACACAAAACTCCCAAAAAATATAAATTCCAATTAACAACTATTTTCACTTTTCACAGTTCCAATTAACCTTTTTTTTATCCGGAGTATTTTTCATCGCCATTACTTTCTACAAATATACCTACTTCCCTACTTAAATACAAATGCGTACCCATAACGAAGCAGCAATAATTGTCCGTAGCAGATACCGTGAATCGTTGTCAGGGGAACGGTTACGCTGAATGAAATACGCCGTCAAATGTAATGAAACAACAGCCTTATTTAAAGGTTTTCTTAAAGAAAGATATTATACTAACATGTGACAGGTAATGGATATGATTATTATTTTTTGTATTCGTAGAAAACCCTTTGTAGTTTATTAGAATACTTATAGCCAACATATGTCGTTTCGATTTCGTGTTACTGCTGGGAAGTCTGGTTGCCAGAGATAGATCAGAAACAACCATCGTCTTACATAAACTCAATTCTCTATTTACATACATGCTAAGATTGAATTTTTAAGGAAAAATATGCAATGAAGGTGTCCAAGAGGTATTATGAGTGAGTGAGGTCCAAGAGGTCTTCACAAATGTAACCTACAATCACATTTTCTACCTTCATTCTTATCAAGGATAAATCGTAATAGATTTTGTCTGCCACCCTTTAATGTTTCCCCAGAACAATGCTAGGCCAGAAGCATCCAAATACATCCATAAAAACATGCCCGATGTTCTTAAATTTGAGCTCGCTTAAGATCAATTCAAGCTGCGGCTTACTTGAAGGACTCTGAATAAAAAATCTAAAGTCTGCCATGTTGCCCATATTTTCTTCGCAGGTATCTAGTATCATTAACGCTCTTAAGATAAATCTATGGGTACCTCATACGATTAATTCTTTCGAATGGATCAAATATGTTGCAGGAAACTCTACATTGTTAATAACTGAAGCAGTCGGGTAAATATACAAATTATGTGAACACGAATAAAAAGTCACTAGGAATACGGTTTCCCTACTAACATTGACAAAAATATTTTTGTAATAAAATGTAATAACAACACTTGTATGATGTTAGTGCTTTAGGTACTCCTGTCTCTTCAGCTGAAGTGTTGTTGCACTGCAACTGACGCTGTCAACTGCACCGACAAGATGCTTCTCGCAAGATGCTGTTGTATACTGTAATATAACAATGTAATAAACTAACGTTAAGCTGGCACAACAAGTGTGAAGGCGTGATGTAATATAAACCAATGAATCTTCATGCTGCTGGAGAAATTAAAGGTTTTTAAAGTAATAGCTATATTCATTTCATTGTTGACTACAATCCTTTGACGTTTCACTGTTGGGAATAGGTCCCAGAACTAGAGTGAGCCTAAAACATTATCCATGAGCTGATTATTTTTATAAGGCTCAATGTAAACTACGGAGTTACGTTTCGAGTTATCGGACCTTCACGTTATATTTATGAAGGCCTCCTGATGCTGCGGCTGACGTTGCTTTATCCTTACTATACTATTATTATAAATGTGAAAGTGTGTTTGTTTTTTTACTCTTTCACGTCGCCACATAGCTAATACAAGATATGGTTTATGTGTTAGGCTACTTTTAAAGTAAACCGCGTTCTCGCATTCTCATGAGAATGAAATAGTTGCCAAACATTTAGTTCTAAACGTTTTTAATAGATGGCGATAGTAAAATTCATTTTAAAATTCTGAATCACGCTATCAAACGCTACATGGAATTTATTAATTCAAAAGCGACTAATAAATTTTGAATTCGTGCTAGATAAATTGATGTTTTCAATCTCACAATGAATATGAGGGTGTACGTATCTGTACGTACATGAACGCTGGAAACTATTAAAAAACACCATTGATAATTGGAGATGGGCAATTGGCACATACCCTCGCATTAGGATTCCCTATGTCGCAGGTGGCATGGACAACACAAATAACACATCACAAACACCCATGATCCGAGAAAAAATATTTATCTGACACAGATATATCTGCCCCGGCTGGGATTCAAACCTGGGACCTGTTGCTTTGCAGGCACAGTCACTACTAACTAAGCCATGGGGTCGATAAACTAAATTACATAAATTATAACAAGACACAAACACCTAGCAGAAAATCAATTATCGACTTCGACAAGAAAGACCCTTGATTTGATAAGAGATTTCTCCCCAACAAATCGAGGACCTTCTGATTTGATAAAAGATTTCCTCCAGAAACACTTTTTACAACCTTTCCGAATTTGTTATGCAAATCGAAAGCCTTATTACACTTCCTTTAATTATTTCGCAAGCTTCCCAAGCTCAAAGTCCCCGTAATATTTCATGATGTAATTTAAAGCGTGTCTTTTGACAAGAATATTCTATGTTGTTTGAGAAAGTTAATCAAAAAGTAAATCACGGTTTTATGGCCTAACCGCTAAGATAACGTAAACAAATGTGGTCATAAATAGAAAGCAAAGTCGACTTCAAAACACGTAAAAGATTGTTTGATATAACACACCGGTATTCGTTCGTTTCCACTATCACAAAGAAGAAAAACTAAGAAAAATCTTAGGATTAGATACATGGGAACGAAACATTTTATCGGACCAAGCCTGAAAGTTTTTTCAAAGACATCTAAAGCCCCCAATCTTTCAGAGAAAGAACTTGGCTTAAACTTTTACTTCCTGCAGCCTTAATAGCCTCTTTTATTTTCCGCCCCGGCTAAAGTATGTATTGTATAAATAAGGGGCAGCTATTTCTTCATGATTTCTTGGCTCCTTTACATTACAAGTACGTAGTTAATAGTTCGGTCTTTCTTCTCGACAACATTGTAAGCGAAGCGTGAAATGAAAGAAAATATAGTGACTAGTAAATTTGCACCAACGTAAAAATTGACGTTTTAAATCGTTGTCCGCCACGTGGAACGAGGCGTGTTAAGGGCACTTTTACCTTTTTAAAGTCAATGCGGTTATAACATTGACTTCGGCAACTCACTTTTTGTGTTCAAGTGAGCATAATAAGGTAGTGAGCGCTGGACTTTTTTGTGAAACTTTGTACAAACATCAATCCTTTTACGCATTGGTATGCAGGCTGCGTGGGTCGAAATGCAAAACACTTACCCTCGCTAGGGTTCAAAGCGTAAAACTTTTTCTGTCCCAGACATTATTCCAGTCTCGTAGTTCTACAGCTTTGCGTGTTTGAGGTTTGAAGTATTTTTCGGTTGAGCCCTCTTTCATTAAAAGTTTCTTTAACTAGTATTCAAAGCGATTGAGTAACTTTCAATTATGTCGACGGAATCGTAAAGAAATGGCTGGTCTTTGTAACCCTATCTTGCAGACCTTTGATATCGCAAAACACGAAATTAAAGTAAAAGGTGATACTTAACCGGGCGATTAATAAAAGCTGCTCCGTTAAAGTCAAAAGAGGTGTAAGATGACGGTGATTCCGATAAATGAAATTGTTCCCTAATCTCTGACGGGACTTTTTATTAATTTACATTTAAATTTATTTACTAGCCATGCCTGCGGCTTTGGCTACGTAGAATTTAACAGAAAAGAGATTTTCAATTTAGCAGATTTTACGATAACTTCTAAATTCGGTATTTCCTGTATTTCAATATATAGTTTTTGCCATTTTTATATCAATGTTCCGTAAAATCTCATGGTTTATTATTAAGGTAATTCACTTTTTTTTTAAAACTAAAAGTAAAAATAATAAAACTAAGACTAATTATTATATATTTTAAGTTTTTTGGCTACAACCCCTTCTAATGCCTCACTGTTGGGATCGGGTCTCTCCCCAGATGGGGAAGCCTGGTGCATACTCCACCACGCTGCTGACTTCTCCAATGCGGATTGGTTGGGAAATATTCAGTCCCCGAACAAATATTACATTTAAAGGAAGTTTGTGTACTTGTTGTGTAAGTTATGGCGAAATTCTCCACGTGGTCCAGGGTTAGCGGTAACATTGATGGGAAACAATAAATATTCATGTGTCTATGTTTTTGCCTTTTATATACCGGTACATATGACACATGTGCAACAGTTGACTACAAAAGGCAGAAACGACCTTATGACCACGGTTCCCACTACTCGGGAACGGGAGTTATAATTTAACGTATTTATAGACTTTATTTTACTTATCAGCGAGATGAGAAAATAGTAAATATTTTACTTTTTTATTTAACTCATTCAATTTTAAGCTTTAGTGAGAATTAAAATAAAATTAAAAGCTTAAAAGAGATAGTTTGATTACAGATAGATTAGATCTAGACGCACTTGTTATAAAATTTAATCTATTTATAACTAATTAAGATGTAATATTTAAGCAAAAAGCCCAGCGAATCTCAAGAGGTTCGTAAAACTTTTATCCTTAATCGACCTGAATAAGGAATGAGGTCAATAATCATATAATCCGAAAACCTCAGAATCCCTCAAGAACCAATATTGTACTGTTTTATGTTAAGAAGGTCCGTTGCCGAAAAAGCTTTTATGAAACTAAGGACTACTAAGGGGATAAAAAGCCTTGTCATTTACCTATGCCATGTCCTGGTGATCTCTTTACCTGTAATAGTTTTAAGACTAATTTGATATCTTACATTATTGTGTTTGTTGGCACATGCATTCTTATCAGGCAAAATTGCCCATGGTTTTTTCGGCCCCTTTTTTCTTCCGGTCTACAATAACCCGAGACGCCTTAAGTGGGATGCACCATAAATTGAATTGTATAACCTAATTTTCATAAATTTTTAGTACTCACATACCATTATGAAGAATAATTGCTGTATAATAAAATAGTAACTTCTTAAAAAATGACCTAAAATTTATCCTGCTAGCTTAACTGTCAACTTTGTTATATAGACGAACATTTCAGTTCGTTGACCGAGTCCCCGAACCTCTACACGCTAAAGAAAGTAAACTGGAAGATTTATCGTAGTTTTTACAATTTTACGGTCAGCGAGTTCGGAAGAAACGCCAGGGGAGACATTACTGGAGATATCCCAGATTTACTTCAAACTTGATGCCTTGTCTGGAGGGAAATCTCAAAATGGCGCATCATTGTGGCATTCGTCACGCTTCAGACAAATTTCCTTTAAAAAGTGGCTTTGAGTCTTCATTTTTTTACTAACTTTACTTTCACTAGATTTCATGAAGGTTCTAAGAATATAAAAGGTATATTTACCTTAATACTAAAATCTTACCTCAATACTTACCATCTTACCTAATACATCATTTTCTTTTAATGTACGTTATACTTTTATATTTTAATGCGATGTTAAAACAAAAATAGGCCACGTAGACACATACATTAGAGAACAAAAACATCGCCCACAAACTCTTTAGCAAAACGTATATTGAATCCCACACACTGACGGGTTTCCACACATGTAGATATAAATCTGAACGCTCCTCTCGTCGTATACCGACTGATATAGATTATCAGCCCCCGTCCTTACAAAGCCGCGTACCCTGAACACTTCAAAACAAAGGGAACGACAGATAAGAAGATTAAAGGACCACCACTTATAGAAAACTGAATAGAAAATATACGGACATTCATGTTCTTATTGGATGTAATATGGTATGCTTATAATAATAATGTATTGACTATATTTTCTTTTATACAAAAGGTAAAGGATTTATCAAAGATTCTTTCTATAATTATAGATGGTGTAAATGGCAAGACCATAATTATTGTCAGTGCGCTGCTAGCAATATATTTTTTCAACAAACCAGCGTCAGTACTGCAGAATAAACTTTACGACACTTTATTTTATTCTTGTTATTGTTTTGGTATAGCTGACTTCCAATATGAATAAATCGAATACGTTCCTTGTCTTTGTTTCCTATCTTAGCTTAATCTCCATATCATCCCTAATAATAAATTCATTTGTAAAAGACTTTTTAACATAGTCATCAACCGCTCATAAGCATGACATTAAGATTGAAAATCATAACTATATTGTCCAACACACAATGTGTTCTTATATAGCCCGAATTTCATTATGATGGAAATTGAAAACGCATATCAAACAGAGCGTTATTTCGTTTTAAAAAATAACGATGCTCAAGGCGTAATAATATATTATTTTCGCAAAAGGGGCAACCATATAGGGTGGGATCCTACTCGTTATTCTGCATACGTACGACCCATAACGTCTTTTTAAGCTAAATATGTATTAAATTGACATTCAACATCTTGTATCACGACAATAACATCGTCACACGGGAATAAATTCAAAGAAGTACGAGGAAAATGTTCCGTTAAAATATTTCGTATGAAAAATTGCATAACCGTCGAACGGTGATGGTAAAATGTTGGTTTAATAACGTGGAGATTTTTCTTAAAAGTATACTATTTATGTACATTGCATTGTAAACATGCTATTCTAGTGCGAATCAGAAAAAGTACATCTCTGTGTTTTTAATGTACCTATCCGTGATAACATAAGAAGTAATGATCATTACTGTCATATATTTCTTGCCAAGTGATTAATGTGCACTAACTTAAATCTGATATCTATCGTAATCGGTACCGCCTAAACTAGGTCTAAAATCACTATTTGTTTACGATAAACTTAATGAAGTTGGGTACTCATAAAAATAATTTTCCCCAATTTTCGAACGAATGTAGTGTCAATTTACGCATGTAACTTAAGATTTACACTTTACACGAACTTTGTACATTTAACGATATTTCTTCTCTTTTGTTCTTTGGTGTGCACACAGAAGAAAGTCTTTACTAGAATGTTACCAAAGACGATACAGAGTTATTTATTAACTTTTTTCTTATACCGGAACAACACAACGTTCGGGTCTTTTCCACAAAGAAATTAAACTAACCCTGAGAATAACGTAGAAGTTTCTACCGAACCAAAAGAGCAGTCCCGCATTCGCGACATTGTTCGACGAAATCACTTCATTTTATCCTTTTAAAATCTCCCCCGTATGTTTTCTGGTTCAAAGCAAAAATACAGATAGGGTTCTAAATCCAACCCGTATATTTTTGAGTCTTCGTCCCTCGGAAAAGGAAAAACGTAATAACGGATTCCTTATGACCATTCGTTTGTCCGTCCCTTCATTTGTCTGTTGAATGCTGCTCCCTTAACTTCATGAGAGGTTCGCAGTCTTTTATTACGCAAAACACGTACTGTCGAAATTGTACGCGTACATTTTAATTCGATAAAATGTATTTAAAAAAATATAGGTTATTGCCACAATCTGCGAATGGTTTTCTTTGGAAGTATGAGTACTAAGTATTCAAATAATAGGTCGTACAACCATATACGAAATTAAATCCACCACTTGGTATAGAGAGTCATAGATGGGAGTATCAAGTGAAATTCAGCTGTAGTAAGGAAGAAATTTTGATTAATAATAATATTTTAACCTTCTTCTTTTAGCTTATTTTTCCCATTGAACTTCATTTTTGTTGTTACAAAATATAGCTACTTAAAATGGAATAGACACATTTTTACTCCTCGTCGAAAATTTTGCATAAATTGAATGCAAATTGCAATTTATCGTGTTACACTGATATACTCTTCTAAAACTTATTTTTTGTAGAAATTCCAGGCGAGTCGAATGAAATAAACCATACGAAGCTCAATCACTTATGTTTTGGGAGCACGTCCGCACTGATCGCCTAATCGCCGGTACACGACTATCCCATTTGCATTTCCTCCAGCACCCAAAGGTCGGAATTCACCGAACGCAGACATTTACAGATATATTCCGAGATTCACTCTCTCGCGATTACTGTCTCGTTTCAAGCACATTTTACTGAATTTCATTAAGAAAATATTTAAGTTTTAGGGCTCGTAATGTAATAAATAATAATATTTAATAATTAACCTGTTAAATATAGATAAAGTATTGTCACTTTTGTATGAAGACCTTTTTGTTTTAATATTTTCATAGAACTGATATTTGTGATTTTTTTTCCCCACGTGATTCAAATTTTGTCTGTTGTGACTAAATTACTTTAAACCATGTCTCAACATTTTCACACTTGACTTTTCCCTCCATATGTGATTAATTTTTATCACATGATTAGATTTATGTTTAGTAGACATATCTAAACTTCTTCACATGTGACCATTTTTTTTCTCTCTATTGATCATCTAATCTTCAGTACCTACATGACTATTCCATTTGAATTTACTCCAGCGACCTCTGCGATGGAATGCCAAGATTACTGCGTTTTAAGTGCATTTACCTAAATTTCATTACTATATGTCGCCAAGTACTAAGAGTAATTTGCTTTGTATCGTATGAGTAATATCATATACGAAATGTTTGTTCCAAGATTTTAATAAATGCTAATGTTATGAAGAGAAAAGATTATACCCAACAACTGATCCTTGCCAAAAAATTGAGACTAATTAGCTAAGAAATGACGTCGTAAGGCGGTAACATACATTATAAAAATATAGTCGAATTGAAAACCTTCTCTTTATAACTTCAAAAAGTTGGACTTGGTTAAAAATATAAACATCATCTGTATACAATGGATAAGTAAGTGTAAAACATTCTAATAAATTTAGGTTATAACGGTACCTAAATTTAGATTATTATTAACAGATAATATTTTAACCGTCCAAAATAGAACCTCTTGCCGCTTAGAAGTCAGTTAAAAATACTTAAAAATAAACGACGTTTATATTTGACGCCACATTAAATCAGACTAACGAACCTCGAGTAGGCGGGTAATTAAAGTAAGCAAATACAAACGTGGTACAATTCCCATTTTGCGTGTAAAGGAAAATAGTGAAGAGTCGGGACCGTACCGCAAACAAGACCTTCACATTTTGATGTTTAAGCACAAAGAAAGCACGCGTTTGTTTTACGACCACCCTTATCTGTTCGGCCCTCACTCTGCCCGTCATATGGGGGCTAGAATGAGCTTCCTTATCTAAATATAAGCGGTACATGTGTTTGTCCTTTTATTTTATTATGCTGGATGTATTGATAACCGCGTTTTTGTTGATAAGTTTACGTCAGATTTTCTGAATTACAATTTAATGATTTAGAGATATATATATTGTTACAATTTAATAAAATTATTTTTTACACAAAAAGAAAACCGACTTCATTCAAAAAGTAAGAAATAATTTTAAAACAGACTTCAA
>DWIZ01000081.1:0-10637 GCA_018248655.1 Chiothion georgina
TGGAGGTTGGACGTGGGTGTCTATGGGCGGCATGCTCGTTTGCTACTAATTCACGATAAAAAAAAAGCTTGCTGGTCTGCCAAGCCAAACTACAAACGAACTGTTTACTGCCTTCTCAGGCATAAGGACCTACGTTTACAGACGTTTACCCGTTTACTAACAATTAAACGTGTTTACCGTTTACAACGGGCTCCATGCTTTACTGAGTGTGTAACGACATTTAGTGACGTGTTTGTCATCGATTTACCAGCTTGGTTGATGTTGATTGCCTATCAGCAGGCCATCACCTCAAGAACAGTACAGTAATGAACTGTAGAATCGTTTTCACTTGTTAATTTTCATTAAACAACAATATAATGACTTTCATCAAGTGTATGTATTTATACCTTTATGATGTATAAAATATTGACTATTGACTAATGAAACTTCCTGGAAAAAGCTAAAAGTTATTACAGAACACAGGCGATATCTCTCACGAATAATTTAACATGAAAGAGATGAATCTATCTATACAGTTTAAATACTCTAACATTATAAAGGCACGGCTCACCTCACGTCAGTTTTTCAGGGTAGTTCCGACTTGTTTCGAATCTATCCGAGGTTCTTAATCATGAGCTCTGTTCACAGCCAGGTCTCGGCGGAGTCTCCGCCTCTACTTAAAATGTAGAACGATACTCTCAAAACTTTCAATAATAATCTATCTATAAGTAGACTTCACACATAGATTGTCTACGGAGTTTTAGCATCAAATTAGCTCAATCATACTAAAATATAGTATTCCTGTCAGGGCTTTAAAAGTTTACATTGATGAAATTGCCATTAAATCAATTAGTTACATAGAAACGTTACAAGGAAAGAAAGACTATCAAAAAGATTTAGAAAAACGATTATTATCTTTTATTTTCATACCCGATTCATTAAATTCCATTCCATTTAATCCACTCTGCTGATCAGTTCTCAACAAATCCAATCATATTAAAATCCTCCTTTATTGTTCTTTATGAGTAAATTGATCGGAAAAGCGCTGATCATTTTAAAATATTCGCGTTTCGAATTGGTGTCTAATTACACTTGGTTGCTGACGCTGAATTTCAGCAGAACTCAGCAGTCACGTTATTGAGTTATATCGAGCGGACCGACAATGGAAGTTTAATAATAGGGAACAGTTTTGCAAACGAGCGCAAAAAACCCGCTACTTGAAAAGGGATTAAATTTCACCGCAGAATATCATTATTGGGATGTTGAAGATGAAAGAGGGATGTTAAATTAGTTATTATACTTTAACACTACTTGTTGCACTCGACACTTTCCGCGTGGACTATGATTTTTACATGGCTTGTATCGCTTTTTATCGCTTTTTCATGGCGTGGGCCTTCAGAAGGTATCGAATGGAGCGAAACAGACTATGAAAATGCTCAAAGATTGAAAAGCTTAATGAAAAAAAAAACGTGACTCGTGGTTTTTTCGAGTCACATTTATCCCACTAAGTGCTATCGGGTGAAAAAACAGATGGACAAATTATTCAATAATAAATAGTCATAACATGAACCCTTAAGTTTAAAGAAACACAACTATCTGTCAAAACTAAGTACTATTTTTATAATATCTACTTACATACGAAAACCCCATTCAAATATGTTTTCATATTAAATCTCCTTTATTTTGATAATCCAAAAACAACTGGATCGCAGAACGCTAAGAGGATTGTAGTGTTCTACAAAATAATAAATAACTTTCAGCTCACGATGAGCTTTCTTCGAGCACTTCATTCAATGATTTAATATAAAGACTCATGTTAATTTATTTACATTCTTAGTCAGAGGTCCCAAAGTTACACGTTCCGCATTCGTTCCGTTTTTAGTGCAGGAGTTTTATTTTTAAAACGTATAATATAAAAATTTTACGTAACGTAACATATTAATAATTAACGTAACGCATGCAACTTTGTAAAGAGTTATAAAAAAACACTTTTAATAAAAACTTCATAGAAAATTTTGTCAAAAATGACTTGTTAATATAAAAGTTGTAGTAGTTGATTTGCTTGGGATTGATTGTTGATGTCTTAGCTTAATCTTAATTCATCGGGGAGCAACATGTCGGGGAGCATCATCAAGTCAAGTGTTTCAATGGACAGGCGTGGTTGACGAAGAAAAAATTCTGACAACTGTCTTAGACCTAATGAGACAACGATAGGATAACTATTCTCTTGGTTTTTTAGGAGAAACAAACGAGCATATAAGTCAGTGTCAAAGTAAATGTTAAATGGTCACTGCAGCCCATGGACACGCCCAATCCAACCTACAATAGGATAGGTATTTTACTTGATATCATACGTGTATTGCTATTCATGAGGACGAAGGTAGTCATCTAAAGAATAGTTTTGCCGACAACCGAAGCAGTGAAACTATTCTTCTCTCAAACTCCCATCTATAGATTCGTAAGGCGTTTGAGACCACTCTAAAAACGGACCGCGGTCCCTTTTGAAAACAGCGTCCTTGAATTGGGCGTTAAGTCGTAGATATAAAGTATACATATAGGTATATCAGCGTTGATTTGAGCAGCCATCCAAAGTTTCCGAATAAACAAATCTGCGGAAATATAACTACAGATAGGTTTAATCTGTGTTGCCATGCATGTCCACATAAATACAACTCACGCATGACCGAACAATCCAATTATACGAGGGACTTTTTGTTCGGACAAACTTGATTTTCACTTATAATAAATCGGCAGCTCGATAGTATTTTACACCACCGATCAAAGTGGTGGAATATGATTGACACGTTTTGTCGATTGTTTGTTTGTCTGGGACCGCTTTTTTAAATATAAAGAAAATAATTTTATCAGTTGAAAATATTATGAAAACTAGCTGTGCCTGGGTCTTCGTCCGCGTGGAATTCGGAAAAAATAAAGCAGGCTGTTTTACTCCTTATTTCATCAGCCATCCGCCAATGAAAAACCGGTCAAAATCAGTCCAACCTTTCCAAAATAAGCAGACATACAGAGAAAATTTGCAAAAAAATGTTATACATATTGGTATGTACATACTACACTACTACTACACTACATAATATGCATTTAAGAAAAGGCGGTTTTTTTTAATGTTACAAACAGAAACTTCAATTTCATTTCAAGTCATATTTCAATTTACTTAAGATATTTATTTTAATCTGAATACAACATAATATTATATTCGGAATAAAATCTGGGACAAATCAGTTACGCTAAGTGAGCATATACAAATTAACAAGGTTTCCTTAAAGAATGTAATTTTTTGCTATCACTGAAGTTCAGAAATGAAATAATTTTGGATTTTGAATGAAGTATTTTATTGAACGTAATTTATATTATAGACTATTACATTCTTCTACTAATTACGAACTAACCGAGATCAATTTTTGAAAGTAAAAATATACATGTCACCCCTACTCTGTACATATCTTTAAATAAGAACTTTATTAAAATTACTAAAATTCAAAATTACCTATAAATACTGGAACATTATGAATACATTAGAAAATTGAAAACGAAATATTTAGTCATAAATTATTACATTTGGCACAAAATGAAAAAGTATATTAAGTACGTATTTTAAATTCAGAATGCTTAACTATTTCTACATAATTTATAAGTCTATGATATCACTACTTACTATTTTAAGGAAAATTGAAATTAGTGACTGCTGAGCTGGAAAGCAGACACTTTTATATGTAGAATGTATATAAAGGGTAAATAATACCTTCAAAAATAAAAAAGTCATACGAATTTTTAAGCAACAATTTCAGCGAATGACTATTATAAAATTTTATACTTATTGGCAAAATAAGGAGCGGCGTATCAACGGTTAAAATTAATTGCTATAAATCTATTCTACAATTATATCTAAACATTAGGATTAACGATGGAGGACTAGAAGGATAATAAATTGAAGTTGTTAAATATATAGAAGTGCGGTAAACCAGAAATACTGTTGACCAACGAAGTGAACAGACGTAAAAATGGATTTTACGCTATCCGATTAGTTGCACCTCGAAGGTAACCACCAACATTAACACTATAAAGAGAAATGAGAAGAACACTTCTGCTACCAGCTACACGTAAATAACGTTTAGAGTAAATAATATTCATATAAATGACAATCTTCTAAGCTATACTAATGTTACTACGGAACTGAAACATTCGGTTATGAAGATTTTTTAATTCTAATGCTTCCAGAGATTTACAAAAGAAAAGTGGTGTTTAATCATCATTTCATACTATTCAATGTTTTCTAGTGAATGCTGTTTCCTCAGTCCTTAATATTTCAGTTTTACCGCACTTCTTCTAGGTATCTAGGTAAAATAGAGTTTTCGGGTAAAGATATTTAAACAAAAGAAAGGAAATGTCGTTGTTGCAGCATCAAGCTCCCAGCCAGGAGATCCTGCACGTAGAAATGAAGGTCTGGAACGGGAGTTCAGTTATCGTAGCGAGCCGGCACGGAGTGCGTCCAGAAACCTACGCAGAAAATCGATTGACAGTTTTAGTTTCCTTTCTACCTTGAATTAAAATACAGAGAGAGTTCACTTCTTTTTAATTTCTAGTTATAACAGGAATATTTATATACGCATATGTTTATTTTCAAGTCAATGAATTCCAAGCAGGCACGCACGCCACCTGATGTTCAGTAGTCCTTTAACACTTGAAACACTAACGTTCGTTCTCAAGTTGAATGTTCTATAATTTTACGTGCGTTATGGGGACAAAAAATGCCGCTAAACAAGTATCTATGACAAACACAAGAACCAAAACACATGATATGATCTTACGACGTTAATAACATTGCGGCAGTTTGAGAGAATGGTTGTTAAAATGGCAGTCGTAGGCTCAGCTTTGCTAACTGTACATATTCCAGTCTCTATCCTTTGGAACCTCCCAATAAAAAGCTTAAGCTCGTCCTATAGGAACTTCTATACTTTGGAGAGCACTTTAAGTTATCGGCCTCAAGTGCTAGAAAGCAATGGAAAGCAACCTCTAAACCTGGTGTGAAAATTTATAAGCGGTATGAAAACATCCGATATGCGCTGTTCTCGGGCTCGTTAGCCTGTATATTTATTAAACTGCAATGAAGATCCGTACTTAACAGGAACTACGTTCTAGTCCTAGTCTTTTTGTAAGTAAGAAGATATACAAAGAAAAATTTTCCCTATCAGCTCTAAGGGTGTTATCCTCTTAAATACAAACCTCGTTTTCCAACGTTCTGCAGGAAGACGCGGTTGGCGACGGCTTGCCGCTGGCTGGCCTCGCGCATCTGCTTGCGCGCCACCTCCAGCAGCAGCCGCTGACGCAGCACCTCCATCGGGTTGTTGATGGACAAAGACGGCATCTTGCGTTTCGGCCGCGCGCGGGCTTCTCCGAGTCTCTGCCAAGCCCAACTTACAGTTTAATTGTGTTTATTTAAAAATACAAGAAAGCAAATGTGTTGCATATTGCTGATATATTCCTCATCTAAGACATAGGCTATCGGTGTCCCTTAATTTTTTTTTAATATACACAATCTAGTGCCATTGATTTGGGCTGCTCAGTCGTACATGTACAATAGAAAAGATACAATGAACAATAGAAAAAATAACAAAATCCTATGTCTAAAACGTCTCAGTATTTCATTTAAACCTTTTCAGGCTTTTTTGCGTGATAAGTAAGTTTGCGTGAGTAACTGACATCCATTCATTTCGCCAACGTCATAAAGTTTCGCATAAAACAGAAGAAAAAATTATATCTTCTTTCTCTTCTTTTGATATCTTCAATAAATAGGATCTTTAGTCAATAAAGAAAAAAAGTTAAACCGCGGTTCAAGACGGTCTCGAGTCTCAGTTTAACCAATTTAATATTTTATTAAGAAACTCCTTTTTGCTAATTAGGTCCAATTAAAAAACTACTTTTTCTAGGCAAACGATAAAAACACAAGGTTTATTAAATTAAAAACTTTTTATTGAACTAGACTCATTCATAAACATAGGTCACCAACATAGGTACTCGTAGGTATTAATTGATATAGCTAATTAAGAAAGATGTGCGGACCAAGAACATGTCTACATAAAACTTCAACACTTAGGTAGTATCGTAAAAGTTCCATAATTAAGATAGATAAGGAGGTATTGCGAATCCCAAAATTGCTCTCAAACGATGATAAAACAAAACTGTTATCAGATAAGTTTATCGGTAATCGCTAACATCATCCATTTTTAATATAGTTTCACTCCGAATATCGTCCGAGAAAATAGATAATAGGGAATGAATAATAGACGAAGTGTGGAATCAGAATCTTTCACCCCACGTGTTATCAAATATTGGGAAAGTTATTAATTATTACACTCGTGACGGCACATACATTCGCCGAGATATTTATCCTTATAAGTATCTACGAGTGGTTGTATGTCAAGCGATAATCTAACGATTTTGTAGGATAGGCACGCTAGCAATATTAGTGTCAAACTATGACACTAATATTGATGTGCTGTCTGAATCTTTAAGGGCTTGTTTCTTTCTTAATTTTCACGTATGAAAAGTGTGAAAAGATTCTTAGATAGATTTAAAATCTATTGATTATATTTAAGATACAACTACGTTAGTAATGCCTAAATGAAATGTGCCTTTATCATGTCGACAAAAACGGTTTTTAGTAAACCTAACACACAACCTATCTACAATAATCTTCTAAACGGAAAATATTTAACAGTTTGTTTATTTGCAGACTATTCATATTTTGAAACTACTGGACTAGTCGACTATTAGAACGCTACAAACCTCTAAGTAAAATAATAATATGGTATACTTATTTTTAAAATTCGGGTTCCTTATCATGTACCTTACGATAGAGTAGAAAATGGAGGGGATAATGTAACATTTTATTGGGTCTAAAGGAGTCATTCAGTTAATCTATAACATCGCTAAAAAGTATTGAAGTAAGGGAATATAATGTTACTGATCCTGCCATCTACGAAAAGCTTGACAGCTTTACTGTACCTGACGGTCAAGGCAGAACAAGGCTTGCTAGGTTAGGTAGGTATGATTTGGAAAAAGGACTAGGTAAGAAATATCACAGAAATAATCAGCTTTCGCCTGCGGTAAGACACGTGACACTACCGCTATTCTGTTGTTGCGTTCTTAGTAATAAATTGTGTGCTAGCATCATTCATAAGAAAACAATAACAAACTAATAGTTTATTAATAACAGGATCTACGTTATCTGTTATCAGAGCATGTCTGTAGCATATAATTCGTCGATACATTCATCTTTATGTACCCTAATTAATGCTGTATTTCAGCTTATGTCTTTTTTGTTCAGAGAATATATTATAAGCAGGATCATTTAATAATACGAGTCCTGCTGAAAAATTGCTATGATTTTAGTTTACAACAATTTAGTGTTAGGATAAAGGGATTGTTAATAAATAATTTAATAAAACTAATCGTGTTTCAAACGGCGTTTATTCCACATTCTACAATCAAAGTTAAAATCAGATCTAGGTTATAGCTACGTTCTACAGGATTATAATTGAACGCTAAGATAATAACGAACCACTTACACGGTCACAATTGTGTAGAATATAAAGGCATTGAATTCAATAAGCAATATGTAGGTACTTATGGCTTTAGTTAAGTTTACACCTAATATTTGCATCAACTAATCTACGATCTAAAATCTATGACTTTCAGTTTCTCTATTTCTCTACGTACATTTATAATACTTTTAAACATATAGTCTATATGTTATATAAAGACAAGATTTTTGGAGATAAAATGCACTAACAGCAAACAGACTTAAAAGACAGGCATTGGAAGAATGGGTAGGTTTAGGTTATTTCGGAATTTCTAAAAATATTGTCCAGTCTCGACCAGGGGGCTCCACAGGAAACCTGAAAATATGAAATTCAACGTTAATAAAAAAACACATAGTGTATTTGTTGGAAAATAGGTACATTAGGTGTTGAAAAAATTTAGATTACAAGCTAACATGTGTCCAAATTTAATAAAAATTGCAACTACATGTATTTGATAATGTATTTAAAAAATTTTTAATTATATTTCCGTCGTGCTTTAATCTCTAGCTTTGGCTTTTCATACAGAAACAAATTAAGCTTTTCATAACTAAATTCAAAACTAATCTGTACGTTCCACTATACGATCCGATAAGCATGGCACGTATATTTTTTGCAAAGACCAAAATGATTTCGCAATTGTGGCTTTATTTTTCGCGTACATAAAAACTAAAGCCACAGTTGAGTTACCAATATCCGCACATGTCACATAGGTACTCACTACATGTTTAGTTTTTTTTTTTCGATGTTTAAATGACTTCTCTTATCGGTTGGTGTCGGTACTCACAATCAGATATTGTGGCATGTTTTCCCATTCCTCTTGAATTGTATTTAATAACTGACTGAATGATTTAGAACAAGATTTTTAGCTGTTAAATGGGATTTATGTGAGGGTTTCTTGCGGGCCATATTATAAAAATACCAACTTATCAAATAATCTCATGTAACGCCAGCGCTGTGAGTCCTAGCATAGTCATGGATAAATAATGTGAAAACGTTACCAAGAAAGTGTTTATGGAAGACAGCTTAAATCACAAGATACTCTTTGATATATCTATGAGAGTTTGAAGTAGATAGACATGGGCCGGAAAGCCTACGTCAAAATACCGTTTAAGTGGCGATTTTTTAAATCCAAAAGACAAAAAGTTACCAAAAAATTCAACAAGACAAGCGCTACATTTTCATTGATTTTGACTTTAATATGGGTTTCGTAATATCATTGTGTAACCCCAAATAAAGAGGGAACATTTCTTTTGGCAAAGTTTTACTTTATTGCGTATTAAAAGCCCTTTGAAGTCGAGTGTCTGCGATGGACGGCCACTGCGGGAAACAGGGATGTCTTTCCTACTCAAGGTTAATTATTTAGAGTTAGATACACATAGTGTATCAACGTTTCTTTTTTAAGTTTCGCTTGCGTCACAATGAGGACTCTCATAGCTTTACATTAAAAACCGTAAGTTTTAATATAACTTTCAAGCAATGTAGCGTAAAATGAAGACACGTAATAAATAAATATTTTCGTCTAAAATTTGCATGCCAAAAGTATCAAATATAGAGTAATCTATATATTTTTGGAGAAACTTTATTTCCTGTATTCTGTGCAAATAAACGCTTTCCATTTCATTTCATATTTAAAACATTAATGTAACACAACAAAACCTAAAATTTTTCTTCCTATATTGTATTTATATTTGTCTTCAATTACTGTTTATATTTTGTCTTCATTTATACTGAAGTACTAGGTAAATTAACATAAAAATCCCGCAAATTACGCATAAAGTGAAGAATTTTTACAAAAAATCCACAGAAAATGCGCTTCATTTTATCGATTTTGACAGTAATAGGGGTTCTGTGTAACGTCATTGCGTAGCCCTAAATGAAGAGGGCACATTTCTTTTGGCAAAGTTTTGCTTTATTGCGTATTAAAAGCCCTTTGAAGTCGAGTGTCTGCGATGGACGGTCACTGCGGGGAATAGGAATGTCTTTCCTTCTCAAGGGTAATTACTTAGAGCTAGAGACATACATATTGTTTGTATTATGTATAAGTGTACTTACAGTTTCACGCTTTTATTAATATATAACTGTATTGTGTGTGCGTTCGCTTTAATTTTTTTTGTTTCACTCTTTTGTTTATCGGATTTTGACTTCCCTCATGCAATTATGAGCAAGTTGTTTGTCGTAGATACTCAGCTTCAAAAAGTCTTTTCGGTGTAATAAATCGGTAGTCCATAATGACCCAAAATGACAAAACACCGTTTTATGAAAGACACCGTTATAAAAAGTAAACTATAACTTTAAAGATACATCTTTTAAAGTCCATATCATATGTCCTTGTTATATATGTAATCATGTCGTTTCTTTCTTTGAAGTTGATTGTCTGCCACGGATAATTATGGCACCACCTTAGCTCTTAGTGTCTTTTTTTCTCTGCTTTTCAAAGGTACGTATCTAAATAAAAAAAAACAAGAACTCCATTAGCTCAATTCTTTCCCACTCTTATCCCTAGCGTCTTTCAGCGTCTCCCCATCTTAAGAGGAAAATGTGGTCAAGAATTGGAGACCAATATGTAGTGTACACAGAACAATTCCGAGAGAAAACATATTTTTTGGCCGAGTTTAGCTTTATTACGTATTAAGGGCTCTTTGAAGTCGAGTGTCTGCAACGGATGGCTTAGCCACACTAGGAACAAGAATGCCTCTTTACTTCTTCGTGGGTAATTACTTGAAGTACATTCGTTTGAAGAATAAGAAAGATAAATTTTATAAATTAAAATCAGTTTTAAGAGCTGAGAAGCGTTTTTGCTTTACGTATTGTGACTTTGTGTCGACCTTGTTTCTAGAAAAGACGTTTTTGTATTACTTGTTTAACCTTAATGGGGGCCCTATAAGCAGTATGAAAACTTCACGATACGGGCCGGCCATTCGTTGGTTTCTCCATCAATCCGCATTAGAGTAGCGTGGTTACGTTAAAGGGTTGAAGCCATATTAACGTGAAGGTTTGTGAACACGAAAGGGCACTATCTAATAGAGAAAGAGACACGAAAAGCAAAACATTACATAT
>DWIZ01000082.1:0-10634 GCA_018248655.1 Chiothion georgina
AATTGACGGAGTAATCGCTGAACAAACATAGAAAAAAAAACATACAAACAACTGAACATAGTACCTCCTCCTTTTTTGAAGTCGGTAAAAATAAATGTGTATAGTTTTTTTCCGTGAAGGCAGACTTGTTAGTTTCTTATTAATGTGTTTATTTAGAAGCTAAACCCATACGCGTAGAAGGTTTTCCTGCGTAGATTCCGATCCCGGGATTTCCGAGATAAGACTTTTCTGTGTGTTAATCCAAGCTATCATCTATGGGTATGTCAATTTTCATGAAAATATTGTATGAATAATTTTATTAACTTTCGCATTAAGACTACTTTGTTCATTACAAATTTACTATTAATAACTTTATTTTTTTACAGAAACTCCCTGGTTACAAGTTCAAATTAAGTGCGATAGTAAAAGACATGGGTGATCCGCCTCAACAAAGTTCGATTACTTTAGACATTCAAGTCGTAGAATCTAACAAGAAAAGCCCCTCTTTCATAGAAGTTCCCGATGAGCCGATAAGATTAAAAGAAAATTACGCTGACTTTAATACACCTATAGCAACGGTCAGAGCTGTGTAAGTATTTGAAAGCAATTTACTTCAAGATAATTTCTTTTGTAGATAATGTTCTTCTGATTGCATTAGTAATTGAATGAATAAATTTATTAAAATATTCAAAATTATTCCGCTATTCCAGTTCCAATATCCCTGAAGAAAAGAAACTACAATTTGAACTAGTGATGGGTCAAACCGAACAAACAAATAAATGGCACACATTTGTTTTGGAGCCTGAAGCCGATTCTGCATATATTAAGCTCGGAAACCACTTGGACTATGAAAAAATCACCGACTACACTCTGACTGTTCGAATACAGGTAAACAATCATATTATATCTTCTTGAACAAAATAACTAAGTATGCAATTGATATTTGCATATTTGATGTCGTTGATTTTTTTCAGAACAACTACAAACTCGCGGCTGAAACTATTATCCAAATAGAAGTGGAAGACGTCAACGACAACATCCCAATTTTCAGTGAAATTAGATCAGGAAGTGTTCTTGAAAATGAACCAGCCGGGACTCAAGTTATGCAAGTGCGAGCTTTTGACGCTGACGGTACATCAGCTAACAATCAAGTCACTTACGAATTAGGAGACCCATCGGACCCGTTCGCAATTGACAGCATAACAGGAAATATTACGACTTTAAAAATGTTCGATCGTGAAGAGCGAAGTTTTTACAACATTAAAATCATTGCGACAGATAATTCTGAGTCGGCTCTAATTCCTGGGAAACATAATGCTGGGCAGCAAGTATTCCTTATAGAGATCGCTGATAAAAACGATAATCCGCCCCATTTCACCCAAGACACGTATGTCGCCGAGTCCATAGCCGAGAACGCAAACATTAATGAGCTCGTCACCCAAGTCACCGCCGTGGATATTGACACTGGTAAGGAAGGGTTATTTATTCATTAATTAGGAACAAAACACTCCTGTTTTTATTTAACAAGAAGAGCATAAATAGACGTAGACTTTTACTTCAACTAATATATACTGATGAGATACTTCGTAGGTATAGTGTAGCAGATTTCTAGTTTATATATGTTAAAAATGAAAATACTAAAATCGGAAACTTCATGCAAAACATACAGAAATCTAATAAAAAAGCAGAATATTTGTAATACAGAATAAATTTACGATTTACATTTTAACAATAACAAATAAATTATATTTTTTCTGAACAAATTGCTACCATTCTATAGTGGCGAAAGAAACAAGTATTTTTCTTTATTTTGTATTATTTGTTTTTCATGTGATCCACTCATAATAATTGTCGCAAATTTATAGCAACGTACGCTTCGATTTGCGGGGTTTTGAGAAGTTACGCTATAAACGTTTACACACTCAATGCGGGGGCATTGAGATCCGCGACACAGGGTCGCGGGTGGCATGGACAACATAAATAACACATCATAATTACCCATATGTGTCACATAAATATCTGCCTCGGCCTGGATTCGAACCCAGGACCCCTTGCTTCGCAGGAAGGGTAACTAACAACTAAGCCATGGGGTCGTCGAATTCAATCCTAGGTTGTCATATCCAAGATTCAAAATATATGTCTAAAGTACCTTTCTCTGAGAACACGTGTTTCCATAACTTCTTTGTTTACATTTCAGCATCCGTGGTAACATACAGTATTGTCGCTGGTAATACTTATGACGCATTCGTCATCCGTAACTTTACTGGTGAAATCAGAGTCAACAAGGAATTAGATTACGAAAATATTACGAGCTATAGTCTCGATGTTAGAGCTTTCGACGGGCAATACGAAGATTACGCTAAAGTTCTTATCAAAATTGAGAATTTGAACGACAATCCACCACGGTTTTTAGACAACTATACTAAAACTATAGAAGAAGAGAAGTTGTACGAAGGGTGTATTGTTAAGGTAAGATTTCGCTAAGAATATAAAATATGTATTTGTTTTGAAAAAGGATTCAAGTATCATATTTATTTTTAATTTTCTCATTCGCAGGTGGAAGCTTACGACCCTGATTTAGATCGCAACGATCCTCAAGATATAGTTTACTCGTTGGTCAAACACGAACAGAAAGAGTTTCTGCAAATCGACAGCGATGGTTGTCTCCGACTTACTAAGCCCTTGGATAGGGATCAACCTTCTGGCTTCACAAGGTGGCAGATTTTAATCATGGCAGCTGATCATGGAGGGAAGCTGGGATCAGACAGTTTGAGATCAACAACTGAAGTCATTTTAGAACTAACTGACATCAATGACAACGCGCCTTTCTTGACAAATGTAAGTAAACCTATACTTATAGTAAATACTTTTAAATATTATAAGCAAACTAGCGTAAAAAATATTTGAACAAAGGTAAATCTGTAATGCAGTAAAGCTGCCTTTTAAGGTTATACCAAAAATAAATTAATCTGTATAACATTGGGAATATTTACTATGAAACCCCGCATAAAGCCAATGAAATAATATATCACATTATTTTTGTTTTGTATTATCACATCCAGATAAAGCTGAAATTAATTAATAATTGACCCGGGTTCGTAGATTATATTATTTGATAAAATCCCTGCCACTATAAAAGCAACAATTACATGTAATTTTAAAGCCTTAAATACGGGTTAACCCTAGTCCGCGATCTTCTTTAGCGATAGTAAACATGGAATTATATACAAAATACACTGAAAACCTTTTACGCCAAACTTTTTTATTATGCCACTATTGCTACCTATAAATGACGCATTATTTTGTACTTTTAGGCTAAAAAATCTACTTTTTGGCTAGCGTCCGATGAAATAATCAAACTTCTAAATAAACTAATAACCAAATAATTATCATTGTTATTCTGTATATCATGGCAATCCAAAATGAACCAAAATATATCATAATTTAATTTTCCGCTGTAGATTCCCCATTGTCACAATATTTGGGACGAATCCCTTGGCTCCTTTCCGGCTAATCACAATGGGACGTAATTGGAAAAAATCAGATTAAAAAGTCTGATATGATGAAGGAACTGTTCAACTTAATTGTAGTATTATTCCATTCTTAGGTTAAGAAGTGTTTTTACAACATTTTTGTTACTATTGTCTCCTTTTGTTTCCTGTGAATATGAAACATTTTTTGAAAAATGATAAGGATAAAATCCAGAGCCCTTATAATCGAAAGATACTGGTTTGAATTTCAGGTTTTAGATTTCTCTTAGTCTACTCATAGTTAGATTTAAAACGGCCGTCACAGATTTGCATAGCTATGGAGTTTATCATTTATGGAGCAACGTGTTGATATATGCTCCAGATATCTCCCTCGATAATTTACCGACACAAATATTTCTAAAGTGTTATTCATACATAGTCTTTATTCTTAAGACTTTTTGAGTGGTAACGGTATTTATATAGTTCGATTTGATTTATAACATTTCTTGGTAATTCCACTCGTCAAAACAAAATGAAATCTTCTTAGAATAATACCTACCTTTCCACGGACGTAAAACAATGGCCCTAAAAGAGAGCCCTTAGTTACCCTACACCGTCCTTCACAAAAATTTCAAAGCGCTCTCCAATTTCACGATTAAGAATGATTGTAGGTTTAAACGCTTTGGTTCGGCCTGTCAATTTTTTATGCAAATACCCCAATCGGTAGACGCTCGGTTTCTTATCTTTGAAACCATTTCTTGTCGGAAGCGTGTCCCGATTCTACAGTCGTTTTATAACACTTCCCCTCCTAATTGAATAAGTCATCTGAAATGTTTAAGCTTTTTGTCTTTAATGTCCATTGTTGTTCGTTAAGTCGAAGCATTTGGGAAACAATTAAAAATCCATTTTAGATCTTGTTAACAATTTATGAGGGTTGGACTATATTTAACTTCGGTGACAGTTTTGAGGCCAATTCGGTAATGTTGAAAGTTGTGTGATTCCGAATCGATTTATAGTTCAAAGTATAATTTCACAGTTAGTTTCTATTTTGTTTAATATGTTTAGAATTATAACTGTTATTCGTTTATTTTCCTCATTATCTCAATACCAGGTTTGCATATAATTAAAATTAAACAAGTGTATGCGAGTTCCGAGAAACTCATTACTGCTGGTGGCTCGCATTGCACGACGCAGTCTGGAACTACAATGTCCTACACATTATTATTTAGGTTAATGTGAAACAAGGAACCAAGTGCATTAGATATTTGTAATTATTACGGAAAAGATTTTACATCGTTATTGTTACTAATTCGACTACTCAGACATTACAACCTAAAGATAGTTGATCAAATTAATAGATAGTTTGAAAATCAGAAGGCTCTAATGTAGTTGGAAGTTTAAATAAGAGCAGCATTTTGACTTATTAAAAAAAATATGTTATATAGAATTAAAAATGTATTAAAAAACAGACGAAAATACTACGTGGCCATCTAATATGATTCTTAAAACAAATTATGATTTACGAGAAAAAGGAACCGGAAATAATAGGAGGTTTCGTTGTCTGCCCTCTGCATCTGTCACGAGCGTTTATCCTGACCTTTATCTACGACATCAGAGAATTTTCTCAGTATATTAAAATGTAGGATGAGAATTAGAATATTGCAGGTATTTTTTAATATCCTACCGGCGTTTCTTAATAAGGAAAGTTTGAAATATTAATTTTATTGTATTTAAAAGTCGCTTTTGTAAGATCAACTTGGTCTTTTTTACTAATATTAATTCATAATCCTTTATCACTAATTATGGACTAAGCCGTACATATAATGGCGAAAGTTGAACTAATCATGTAGTTCTAGAATGGACTGTAAACAACCTCTTCGCTATAGTTTACATTAACTTTGCTAAGTCCATTAGTGGCGCTACCCATTTCAGTTTAAAAACTTGCGTCCTCAAATATTTAACGACAAGGGTTGATAAGGATCCAAAAGTTTAAATAGGACTTAACAGACATTAATAACGTAGCAAATGTAAGTGGTTATGTTTTTTGAGGTCATTGTAAATATTATATCTTTATTGTAAATGTGTAATGCCTCAAAAAACCCTGATATCTCTTCTCTATGCTCATGGTACTTTATAGAATTCTGAATCGTTTTTCCAAAAATTCACCAAAAAGGACATTTGTTTACCTCTATGTGTTTGATGGGATATATTCATCATCCTACTTTACATGTTTTCTTAACTGTCACGGAACGGTGACAAGGGTTCCACTGAATATTTTCTTGGAGGAACTGTACATTGAAGCATTCAGATAAATCTTAAATTGGAAACAAAGTATCTTAATATTTGAGAACGGTCATGATTGACGAGTAGATTATTTTTGTTCTAGTAACGTAAAGTAATAAAAATAAATGACAAATTTGTTTTATTACCGTCTTATTAATTTTAGCAGTGATGCTCTTCTCAGACGGTCCATGCAAGGCGTACTTTCAAAGAACTCAATTAGATGTTTCACATTAAAACTATGACAAGTTTTACACTTTAGTCGGGATAAACATCGTTATCTAGAACGTTGATTATATTCTTAATTGCTTTAGTCTCAAAGTGTTGCAGCCTGGTCTTAAAGAAAATAAGAAATTGGTTTAAGTTTCTTGCACATACAAATTTATGCTGATTACTGGTTCGCAAAGAAACGCTTTTACTCGAGTATTCTCTGTTTTTCTCGAAGCTTGTTTTTGTCCCTGACTGGAAATATGTTTTATCACCTTTCAAGGCTCAGATATTTATTTTATGTAAAGTTTTCTCAGCATAATTTTCTATCGTTCACATAAATCATTGATTGATTTTCTTTTTTACTTCATTTATTCTCATTTCAGACAAGTAGATCATTACAATAATGATGAAACTCTCGCTTGGTTTCAATTCGTAGATAGATTTATTTCAATTTTTATTATTTTAATTTTCTTAATTTCTGTTTTTATCAATTTTATAGAACATACAATGTTAACCAAATTAATTATAAATTTGAAAATTTTCTGAACCTTTATTAGCACTATCAATTCTAATTTAAAGAATTATAACAGTTTAGATGATGTAAGGCACTTTAACAAATAAACCTTCAGAGATTTACGTACGAGTATGTATACAAAATCGTGTTTACGTGTGTCGACTCTCAGTAAATCTGTATCCCACTAACGGGATAAGCCTCCTTTATTCGGGATAGGGCGGGTATACCTCTTGTCAATTTTTCATGCAAATCGTCTTTGTTTGGGGATCAGTTGCTTCTAGCGATGTTTAGTGATAATGAAATCTTTGTAGTATACTGCTTACTATGAAGTTTTGTAATTAAGTGTTGTAAGTTAAGTTTTTTTTTGGTTTAAAAAAAAATAGGGAATCCGAGCATTTTATGAAGAAGTACGTCTTTCACCCTGCTGCGTCAAATAGTTTTTAAAAATATTAAAAATATTTAAAAAACACCCGTCAGAGCCGCGTCCAAATTCAGTTAACTATCACCAATCAATGCGCAACTAACGCCAAATCCTCTTTCAGGGCATCCAAACAAAACTAAATACTCAAACGTAACTTTATTTACAATTTAAAATAAGCAAAAAATAAAAAAGGTTGCATGCGCGAACGCGGGACAAGGAATACAAAATAGAAGACGAAGGAAGCGCCACGGATATATTTCTGCCAGAAGTGACAACAGGCGATACAGTGGCGGCGATCGGAGCGCGCGTGGAATGCGCGGGAGGGGAGCCGGATAGCGCGCGCGCCCTGGCCACCGAGACCAGTGAGTAAACCAAAACATTCAAATAATTGCACTCAGAAACCTCCCTGGTACATTAAAATCTGCACAACAAGCTGGTTTTAATCTGGTGAATTTGTATTTTATAAAGACGATAAATTACTATTTTCTAGAATACTGCCAGATCGTTTGCAAATGTGCAGTTTTTGTATTTATGCATTTCAAACATAAGTAATTGTTATGTCAAAAAAAATCAGTTCCATGATGATACCTACTAATACTTAATACGCATTTGTACGCTGAGTACCTACATAAATAAAGTTCAAAACTACAAACGTATACATCACAAACCACGATACAATCATGGAGTTTAATCATTTAATGTCTTTATAAAATATTTATAGAGAAAAATAAATAACATTATCTAAAAATCATTAGAATTAAGATTACAGACTTCACTTTTACTTTTAATATTGCACTGCCCCGAATGTAATCTACTTTAATTACCTTCACGAACAAGTCATTTCCATTGAACACTAACTCGTAAACACACTCATAAGATTCTCTTACATATACGACATATATTTATACGCACATTGAAATAAACAGTGTTTTCGTACATCGGAAGACAAATTTATTTTCTTACACAGCGTGTATCATACGTCTGCCATTAATCTATACACGCGACTATTTCGGAGAAATTCTATTTTTGTTTATTCAATACAGAGGTACTAGGGAAATTGTCCACTCTGTAAAATAATTCAACATAGGTCATTTTTTGTAAGACAAAGTTTTGGACTTTACAAACGCCTGTAAGAAATAGAAGTAATTGATACTGGCAGCATAAATTTAAGTAGAGACGTGATGAGCGTCTTTTATATATATGCATCTAAATTGGACATTAAAACTGCAACTGTTTCCTTGACATTTATAAATTGGACCTAATTAACTTATTTCTAATTCGGTTTCGCATCTACAATCAGAGAAGTAATAAAAATTTGACTTATTAAACATTAACCCGAAAGTTCACTCAATTTTTAACCGACTTCAAAAAAGGAGGAGGCTATGTTACTTATTTACAAATACGCGTCTTCCAGTTCGCAGTAAATTAATTTCAATTCGAATTCGATAATTCAAATTTGAATCCATGAATAAATGGCTTAATCCCTTCATGCAAACTTCAGAGACTGGCTGATTTCCATTTTAAATTTTGGAATATATTGACCGCTCTATCTTAGCATAGAGCGTCATGACCATCGACAAAAATTTTCTGCGTAATAAGCACCTCGGTCGCAGTTAAAGAAGGAAATAGCTTTCAGATATTTAAATAATTCAATTCTTTTGGGAATAGTGATTTGTTACCTAAGTATTAAAATCAGCTGATTATATAAAATGATGGAAAAGGAATTTAGTGACGTAAATACAGGTTGTCGGGGATCGAACCCAGTCCACACACGAGTCCTAGCCATCGGGTGACGTAAAAAAACGTAACCTTTTACTCGCACGATACGCAGTTGTTTACCAACAGAATGTATATGACGAGCGTAAGCGTCCACCCGTCACGTACGTACATGAGTTCGTTGATATTCCCCCGCCCCCCCCTGATCCTGGGATCATCCCCCCAGGATGGGGTGAGGGCGATCGCCGCGGCACTTGTTTAATGACGTTGCTTTCGTTTACTCAAGATTGGGGGTGTGATTTTCTTATTTTCCTCCGACTGCGGAAAATGGATTCGTGGATAACATTGTGCGACTCGGACTGACGTTATAGGAAATTGTTTGCGATAGATATAAAAAGATAGCGATGATATACTTATGATTTGCGATGATTTTGAAGAACTACTACAAGATTAATCAGTAATGAAAAGACGAGAGATATATTAGAATGCGTCAAAATTTCTCTTTACGTTAAATTTATCATAATGCGATACCTCATTACTCCCACTCTAGCTGGAAGAGTGAAGATTTCCCTTTAAATCATCTGAAAAATGACACTATTGTATATATTTCGACACTTTAGCAACGATGTTGTTGGATGTTGAAAGATTTATTTTTAAGAATAAGTTTTTGTCTTGTTAGCCCAAAGGTACATCCTTTGGGCTAACATACTTGATATGCTTCGAATTAATTAAATTATCTGTTGTCTAAAACAATAAAAGTCTTTAAAAAAATACAATAGTAAGTATTTTAAGTAGAATCTATTACCTCCTAATCGATTCTATTTAAGTTTCTCGGTCGGGAAGTTTCAGTTATCATATAAACTTATTTACAAGCAGTTGGCATTCTGTTCCCTTATAAAAAACAATACGTAATTTTCTTGAATCTGAAGTGACCAATAAACGTCCGGCGACATAAAAGCTCATTGGCCACTTTAATTGTATTCAAAAAAAGGAAAAATTTATTAAAAATTTTCATGGCAGCTGCCATCAGAATTCGACAGCCAAAAACATTTTAATGAAAACAGTTTTTATCGCCGAGATCTGAAGGGACGAAGCCACCCTCGATAGCTTCATTACGCCCCCCCCCCCCCCCCCCCCCCCCCCCCCCCCCCCTCCCCCCGCCGCCGGGGGAGCGTAGACGTGCATTCACACTCGTACGTCATAATCTCTTTTGTCCTTTTTTGTCTATCCACTTTGTCGATTTCTTGTTGAATTCGCTGTAGTTATATTTATATAGCTACCTCCTTAAAATAACTGCAAGATTGCTTACTTTCTTCAAGAAACCACGACAAAGGATATATCTTATTGCAATGTGGAGATTTAAGATTCATTTGTAGATGTAGATTTCTATATTTATTTTGTTTTTTTTTGTTTTTCGGTTTACCTTTAGCGTTACACGGTATTGTGTGAATAGATTTTGCGAGGCCCTGGAATTAGAATATACAACGATCTTACTAGAACAAAAAAAATTTACACGTAAGAAAACTAATAAGAATTCCAATTTGGTGTAAGTCACGAGGGCTTTTTTAATCTTTTTTATTGGTTTTATTTAAATTTCCAGTAGTTATACAGTACACATTTTAGATGTTTTGTCTCGCGACACTCTCATGAGCCATGAAGCGCTTTAGGTGTGAGATAAAAAAATCGATGCAATAACTTTGAAATTTGAAACCAAAGTATCCATTATATACATTGTCAGCGGTGCCTTTGGCATTTGGCATTTGTCAAACCGAAGGTTCTAGACACTAACAATTTACTCTTCTAATCCCAGATTGAACTGACCTTAGGTGGTAAAGCTAATGCAGCTCACACGGGGAAATTCTTTACCGCCGCCCTCTTAACCCATCGTGAAGCAGCATATTAGATATTCTAGACATAAACAATTTAGTCTTCTGATCCTAGACTGATCTGATGCGCTGGGTTGTCAAGTCATCTTCCAGCTAATTAATAATAACTCTTTCCTTTCCTTTAGGTTTTCGCAAACACCATGCTGAAATTGCCTGTG
>DWIZ01000083.1:0-10606 GCA_018248655.1 Chiothion georgina
GTATCAAAAAAGTATTTTTTTATTTGACTATTTTAAAGATGTAACTTGATACAAAAATATTAAAGGTATGTTTGATAGAAATTACAAACAATTTTTTAGTTTAGTTATTTACGTCTAAGCATGCTGTCCACGCGGGGCCAGAAATGCCCAATGTCCTTTCAGAGTTTTCAGAGTTTTTAGATTCAAAGATTTCAGATTTCAGAGTTTTTGGGTTTGGAGCTGAAAAAAAAAGGTTTTTTATATTAAATATTAATATCAAAAATCATAAGAATAGTAGATATATTATATTCTATTTAATTATACTGAATAAAAAAAAAAGAAGTCAATGGTACCTATTTATTGAAAAAAAAAATCATTAATAAAACAATGATTGTAATAAATTGAATATCAAAAATTAAACATTTGATGGATAAAGTATTGGCTTTATATTCACATACTCTTCCTTGGCGGCAGTAATCAGCCTAGTGAGAGCTTTCCACACCTCATCGTTATCATTATGTGCTGAACGAAGTGTGAAAAGTGCTCGCTTCCAACGGTCAGCGGCAAGCGTCTCTGCTTCTCGGCTGTTGTACACGCGCAACTCAATGTAAAATTCCCCACGTCATGTCGGATCACGCTGCAGGGTGTACCCAGAGCCCACACGCCGCGAGAGGTAGCTCCTCAATGCTGCAGCTCTGACAGGTCGTTCATATACTATTATTCTCAATTATTAATATTCTGAGTTACTACTAAGTGACTGATTATTTGTATATAGAAATATCTATGACAATCGTTGTAGATATTAAAAGGGTTTTATTGATTTAATTGGGGTTGTAAAGGCTAGATCGCAGTCGTTATGAGAAAAATACCTATACAAGAATACCAAGGACATCAAGGGCAACGATTAAAACCATTTAGAGCAATAATTTGCCGAAAAACAATTGAGCTGGAAACTTAATTAGGTATGTTAATGACTTACCTCAGAATCTGAAAAAATCGACCGGCGTTTTCGAACAGGACCTGTTGCTATATCGGATTCTGAATCATCCGACAAGTCGCACTGAGTGGCGATTGGAGCTTTTTTCTTTGACTTTTCCGGTTTATTTTTAGCTGAGCTACTTATTTTTCTTTTCTTCTGCTTCTTTCTTTTATCTTCACCGGCAGTTGGCTGCACATTAACCTCCGTGTCGGAATCGAAAGGATTTCTGGAAGACCTGAAAAGAAAATGAAACAAACTTAGTAATTATACCTACATAAATTATTATACAGGTAACAAATCTATCTTATTGTATTATTTTTTTTTGGCTACCTTGAAATATGTATACATAAAAAAAAATACAAAATAGGTATATCATCATTAAAAATAAAAGAGAAAGTAATCCTCTACTTTTTTCTTTTCTATTATCAGAGTATGAATAAAACAAAAAAAAACTTTATTAAGTGATTTGGGAATCGACAACGGACAATCTTTAACATTTTAATAAACAATTAAATATACATTATTTAATATATATTTAATGATATACGTTCATACTTACTGCTGAAAATCTTGCACAACACAACATTTTAATAAACAATTAAATATACAATATTTAATATATATTTAATGAAATACGTACATACTTACTGCTGATAATCTCGCACAACACAACTCACTCAACAAAGCACTTTGAAAGATTGAACAAACAAAAGATGTCGCGAACTATGCGGGGAAGCGTATTTATACCACTAAAATAAAGGTAGCGTTTATATTAATTATGGCAAACATCGAATTAATACTTTAACATACAATGTTTCTGTATTTCAACCTTATGCACTCATTAAATAAAATCTAGTATTATTTATTCATTCATTGGCACTATGCACGCAACCTGCATTCCCTTTTTCGGAAGGTGGCGACACGATGACGCGGATACCTGAGACGAAATTCTAAAAAGGAAGTCGTATGTACTTTATCGACCTAATACTAAGTTACTGCTATCTACTATCAGCCTATAAACTTTTTATTTTGACAAAAATAATACTTAACTCTACTTCGTATATCATTTCGGTTTGATAGAAAGATAGTATATGATCAATCCATGTGGTGATAAGAGTTTTCAACAGCTCAAGTATTTATAAGATTATAACTCAAGTATTTATAATTATAATATAATAACAGTCTTAGCAAATGCGGAAGCAATGATTTTCTCATAAGGAGTTGTATTTGACTGACTCATTTGTCTAGTGGTTACAATTGCGGCTATTGATCACTGGGATCCGGGTTCGATTCCCAGGTCGGGCAAGGTGTTATTGCGTTTTACTCTACATAATTCATTAATAGGAATTTCTCAGTAGCAGCTTTGTGCTCGGTTAATAGCATTAGAATCGCTCCCTAATACATGGGACTTACCTGACGAAATGTGGGTTTAGTAATCACCTCCGTATACCCTGTACAAGCACAATATTTTGTTATGTTGTATAGTTTTATTCTATATTATAAAAAATATATATATATTATAAGACCCCTCACTCTCTCCTGTGTTGAGCATGTGTTTACAGATATAATTATAATGCCACAAACCTTTAATTATCTTTAGGTCATATAAATATTTGTACTTACTAGCTCGATTCCCGTACAATCGAGCTAGTAAGGAAATATATCTAAATCGATCCACTATTTTGTCACATCATCGACGACACATATGGCGCATTGGTTAAGAGGTCATGCATCACAATGTAAATAATAATAGTAGTGCCAAGTGTCGCGGGTTCGATTCCCGCACGGAACAATTAAGTATTTGTTCCGGTCTGGATTTTATTTTTTATGTTTTATTTTACAATTCTTTAATATAAAATAATAAAAAGAAAGAGTGAACAATTATGACCCTGTATCATAACACCTATAGGTGGACTGGTGGACTTAATGATAAAGAAAGCGGTCGGTTGCGATGTGCTTAGTAATAAAGCTACTGGTATTTGTTTGGTTAAGAATTAATTTTTTTGCTAACCTATATTGCCCCCACTGCTGGCTAAAGGTCTCCCCCCAAAATATTCTTCCATGAGTTCCTATCAATTGCTAAATCTATCCTAGAATTAAGTTATAGAATAGAAACCCATCATGTTTGGTAGTCATAAAATTGCAATCGCTAGAACAAAGAATAAAATACATCTGCAAATAAATTTTTGAACTACTAATTGATACACACTCCATTGTTCTACCTATAAACATCACAGTTTCCATTAAAATATAGGAACATAAGTTGATCGAACGTGTCGAACTTAATATTGTTGTTTATAAACATTAAGTACAAACGATAATTATTTGTTCAAGTGTATCGCGCCAATTACGATGTCTACAGTTAGGAGGTGGATAGAAACTCAGAATATTAATCTTAAATTTAATTAAAAGTACAAATAATAAAAATGTGACAATTGTTCGATGTTAGAAACAAAAGTGATGGGAACAAAAAGTGTGAGAAAATATCGGATGGTCGCGTATTACGTCTTATCAGCGGAATGCATTTCTTCGTACGGGTCCAGGGCCGTACTTTATACAGGACCGTATTCTAGTGCTATAACACCTCCCCTCGCAGTTCAGCGGCTATTCGACAACTTTGTTGGAGAATGCAGCTGCGATGCTCCCGTGGTCGACTTTTATTTCATTTGGGTGAACTGTCGATGTCGACGAAGTTGCAGGTCCTTTAGGAAGATTTTCATCTGACGTCTGGTTTGACCGCTGGGGACGGTTTTTTCGTAGACGGTTATATATCACAGCGATAATTATGATTACTATTGAACCCAGGAGAATAGCGTACATGGGAATGGTTGTGTGATATAATGTTTGATCTGTAGCTTTCTCAACATGCACAGGTGGTTCAAGGAACATTCTTGTACTGATAGAATGCAGTTTATCCAGGTTGGCAGAATTTAAAATTATAGGTGGATGGTCATTTTGCCTCGACTCGTCATACTGAGGCATTTCCAAAATCTTGACAGGATGTCCCTTGATACGGTCGTTCATATTGGTAATAGTGAATTGCGCTGTTGTTAATTGACAGTTGAGTGGAATAACTGCCAGATAGCTCCCTTGAAGAACCCGATACTGTTCTTGGCTGCAGTATAACTTCACTTTTGTGGGCTTAGGGAATATCAAGGTATAGTGTTTGTCGTCGAGTTCTTCTAGTGCCTCACTTTTAACGACAACTGGAGTTAATTTACAGGATCCGTTAAGTTCTTGCTTCGTGATGAGTTGGTGGACGCAATCAGGCTTGTCATTTAGTGCGTAGTTCATAGTAGATTGACACAGAAACCATGATTTTATCTTCGGGCATTCTGCCTCTATGTATCTAGACTTTTCACCAGATATTGCAATGAAAGGTAGTGTAGGGATGAGGGATTTATGGTTTTTGTTCGGAACTATGGATAGTTTATAAAAATCGTATGACGTAGGATAGACAATCGGAACTTTTAAAACTATAACTATCTTTGTATCTAAGTAAAAATAACCTAACTTAATAATGTCATAAAAATTTCTAAACTCTATTTCTAAAATTTGTTCATTTGAATATAGATGATTCAACTTATATACTATACTTTTAAGTTCTTCTAAACTAACAATAGAATGAGGTGTACTCGATGTACGAATAAAGGCCAGTGAATTTTCTAACCTTTGTAATTCCTCATATAAATCGTCTATATTATCTCCTAATATTAAAAGATGCTGTGCCATATGTGCGTATTTAACTAAATCAGTTTCCCTATTGGTATCAGCTTCCATAATTAATTTAAGAACTTTGTCGATTTGGTTTTGATTTTTCACTAAACTTTCTATTATTTTAGAATTTTCTGACACCCATTTTTTGTGCAAAGATATGTGATTATTAATTTCAGTTTCCAATTTTAATTCATTTTTTTCAAGAATCTGTATAGCCCTATCATATCTAATAGCGTCTGTATAATCCAAATTACCGGATATCCCTTTTATAACTGAGCCGAGCCCGTTTATGAGTCCTCTTTTAATACGGTTTGGTTCAAAAGTTTGTAATTGATCAGAAATTCTTTCGAGTTTGGCACTTAAATGTTCAAGGTGAGGATTAAACAGGAATAAAGTTTTATTATTTAAACGTGGTTTAAAGTTAGTTATCTGAGAATTTACCAACTCTATTTCGGAATGAATATCTTTTAGGTCAACATAATTTAAAAACGAATGGTAGTGAGATACAATTTTTGCAGCTCCTAGTTTAAAAGGGAGAAGTCCTGGTCCGCTGTCCAACGCTTCAATCGTTACATCTTGCCCGCGCGTCAGATGGAGCAGTAGCGTCAGTAGTATCCTGTAACAAGGCGGGATTCTTAGGACCTCTCTTAAGCCTTGCCTTTGCAACCGGCCCACGTTTGTTTTTGGTGAAAATATACACAGGTAGATCTGCAAGGACTGTATCCTGTGTAAAACGGGGAGCTAATTTTTGTCGGTTTGCCAAAGGATTACGTATAAATACTTGTTCGTCGATACTATATACTTTCTCAGATTCTCTATCCTTATTCCTATTTTCAGTAAGTACAGTTCTGTCATGTAAAGAGGATTTGTTAATAATTTCAAAAACTTGTTCCATTTTTTTCTTATGATCTTGTAGGTATTGTTGAAGTAGATGTTCGGTTAAGCTAATATCTAGTGGGTCTCGTGGGTCAAAATGTCCTGTAATTAATTCTAAGGGCCTACATTTAGTGAAACTATGTATCGAACTATTGTAACCTAATATAGCATACGGCATCAAATTTGTGACGTGTTCTTTGGGCCTTTCAAGTCTTAATATCCTAAGCTGTTCGAGAATAGTGGAATGTAATCTTTCAATCATACCATTCTCATTCGGGGCATGAGCTAGGATCTTATGGTGCTGAATTTTGTGTAGTCGAATAAATTCGTAAAATATTTGGTTGTTAAACTCAGTACCTTGGTCGGTCACGATAGTTAACGGAAGGCCATGATGAGTAGAGAATAATAAAAGAGCTTGGACAACACTTAAGGCTGTGCCATCTCTTAGATGATACGCTTGAGCGTATTTCGAGAAGGCATCTACTAATGTGAGAAATTTCTCATTTTGAACCGTAAAAAGGTCCAGATGGACTATTTCAAATGGTCTAGTTGGCGGGGGAACGATGTTAAATTTTTGTCTAATAGGGTTACGGTCATATTTAGCTTGACCGCACACATTGCATTCGTTTATATATTTAGCTATACTGTCTTTCATTTTAGGCCAAAAGTATCTCGAAGATAGAGATAAGTATGTCTCAGTGATACCGCGATGGTTCGTTTTACCCTCGTGGTATTTCTGAATAATTTCTTGTTGCCTTAAATACTCTTTTATGTTCTCTAATTCAATTTTGGTAAAAACTATATTCATAGCCAAACTTTTAAATTTGTTTTGAATGATTGGAATGATCCTATACATTGCTGAAAGTGGATGAACTATTAGTCCCGTTTTTATTCTGGGATCAACAAATTTTTCCACCGCCTCAATGACATCATTTTCAAAGTTAGATTCGGATATTTGAATATTTGTACAAGTATGATTCTCGAAAGGTTTGATCACAGTCGGTCTTTTTTTCATGTCACCTACCACATTAAAACGAATTTGACGATTAAATTTATTAAGTGGATCTTCAGATATAGGAATTTGTAAAATGGGATTTTCTAAACTTGTATGAGCTGTGACGCTGGATAAATTACCTGCATCAGGTATGGAGTTAGTTAACTCAATATTAGGATCTGCTGTGTTATTAAATGAATCACTTCCTATAATACTGGCTGTATCTGTAGTGGAACCAGCTGTTACTGTGCTGGAACCAGCTGTTACTGTGCTGGAACCAGATACAGATGGAGGATTTTCAGTTGGGTTTACTGCTATTGAGTCACAGTCTTCGACATTTATCTCAATACGGGACAGAGCATCAGCATTGGTGTTAGTTTTTCCCTGTTTGTACACCGTAGTAAAGTTAAATTCACTAAGCTTTAGTCTCCAACGAGTCAATCTGGATCCGGGCTCTTTAAGGCTCATAACCCACTGTAAAGGTTTATGGTCGGTCACAATTTTGAATTTCCTACCGTATAAGTATGGCCTAAAATACTTAGTGGCCCATACAATTGCCAACAGCTCTTTTTCAATGGTACTGTAATTAATCTCACTAGAGTTTAAAGTTCTCGAGGCATAAGCTACTGGTTTGTCGCTACCAATTGTTCCCTGTGAGAGAATAGCACCTATTGCAAAGTTGGAAGCATCAGTGGTAAGTATGAAGTCTTTGTTAAAATCCGGATATTGCAGAATTGGGTCATTTGTCAAAAGTCTTTTGCATTTCTCAAAACAATTAATGTAGTCAATGTCATGGGGGTTAATTTTGGATCCTTTTTTCAAACACTGTGTCATTGGTTTCGTTATACGGGCAAAGTCTGGGATAAATTTTCTGTAATAACCAATCAATCCAAGGAAACGTTTTATTTCAGTAGAAGTTCTGGGCAAAGGGAATTTTTCGATAGCTTCGATTTTGTCAGGATTAGGTTTAATGCCGTCTTTACTAATAATATGACCTAGGTATGGTGTTTCTAATTTTAAAAATTCGGATTTATTTAATTGAATTTTGAAATTGGATTCTCTCAGACGTTTAAAAACTTTTTCTAAATTAAGAATGTGTTCTTGTAATGAAACACTAAAAACAATGATGTCGTCAAGATAGACAAGGCAAACTACATTTAAAAGATCTCTTAAAACATCGTCCATTACCCGTTGGAATGTTGACGGTGAATTTTTAAGGCCCATGGGCATACGAAGAAACTCGAAATGACCATGTTCCACGTTAAAAGCCGTTTTTGGAATATCTGATGGGTCCATCTCAACCTGATAAAATCCGCTTGCAAGATCTAACGTCGTAAAATATTGACATTTACCCAGTTTATCCAAGACGTCATTAATATTAGGGATGGGATATTTATCGTCTATTGTTTTTTCATTAATTTTTCGAAAATCTACTACTATACGCCATTTTGTTTGTCCTGACGCATCGGATTTCTTAGGAACAACCCAAATTGGGGAGCTCCATGCTGATTGAGAGGGCCGAATGATCCCTTGCGCTAACATATTCGAAATTTGTTTCTGAACCTCTTGTCTGTGAACGAAAGGATATCTGTAAGTCTTAGTATAAACAGGTATTTCGTCGGTCGTATTAATTTTGTGTTTAATTTTATTAGTAAATGTTAATGGTTCACCTTCAATATAAAACACATCAGCATATTTAGCACAAATGGATTCTAAACTGGATCGTTCGTCTTTATTTAGGTGGTCCGTACGTAACTGTTGAAGAACTTTTTTTACTCGGTTTTGCTGCCGCTGAATACGCGAACATTGAGTGTTAAAAAGCTCCGCATTTAGCGGTGAACTCAAAGAAAAAACTACGTCGTGTCGACTAGGATTAATTACTTCTACAATACCTTGATGTTTTTTTACTGTAGTAACACAATCACGTACATGACAATTAGAAATAACTTGTTCGGGAATTATCACCTCGCCATCGTGAGCATTAATTGGAACTTGAATTAATTTTGAAGTATTGGCCGGTACTACTTCCTCGTATAAATTACTATTTTTGGAATCGTACATTACTAATTTGTTAATAGAATTACGAGTTATCAGATTTTTATTTTTAAGATCTATGCTAGATTCAAATTTCTCTAATAAATCATAGCCAATTATTCCATCAAAGTAATCATGAAATTTGTAAATGAATAGGGTAATGTCATCTTTTTCTTTAAATTCTTTAAAGCATGGTAAGCTTATTGAATAATAATTTTTAGTAGTTGCGTGAATATTCGTAACTTCAAAAGGGTCGTATTTACAGGGAATGTGAGAAAAAAATTTATCTACCGCATCAGGGCTTATAAATGATTGATTAGCACCTGTATCTACTAAAAATTTTAGGGGTGGATTTGCTATTTGTATGTAGGGCAAATGTCGCTGAGTCTGCAAATTAATTTCTATTTTAGTTTTCCTGAATTCGGGCGTTTCTGAAAATCCTCAGGTTCCGGATGATTTTCCTCCGGCGTTTCCTCAACAAATGCAGGTACGTACCTTGAATGGTTGGTTATCTCTCCTTCAAATAAGGTCGAGTCTGGTTCGGGGCATTCATAGTAGTCCGGAAAATCATCACTAAAGTAGTCATAGTAGTTCTGTTGGTCATAGCAATCATTAAAGTTTATTTCACGCGTTTTAAAATAGTTAGAAGGGGGTGGGTTTCCATGTTTGGTCCAGTCATGTTGGGATCGGGGTGGAAGATTTCTTGTTACATAATGGCTTACGCCGCTCATCGCCTGAGGGCTCGTATTTGTTGGGGGCTGGTAGGCCGCTCTAGGTTGGGACATTTTAAAACCTTGGGGTCTGTAGTTAGGCGGGGGTGTACTAAACATTTGTTGTGTACGAGTCTGTCCATAATTAATAGGCATGAAAGGTCCCCGCACCATTGGTGGTCCAGGTGTCCGAATGTTATAAGGGATCGACATATTTGCTGGCGTGTAATTAAACATTCGAGGTGGTAGTGGAACAGGAGGTTGTGAGCTAGAAGAGGGCTTATTGAAAAAAAATGAGGGCGAAAACTGTTGACTTTTCACAGAGGGAAATTCATTTCTATGCTGCATGTATATAGTATTCATTTCTTCGTGCACAAACTCCAAAGCTTTTTCGATCGAATCAGGTCGCATGCACCGTATTCGAGCACCTAATGGGTCGCGAAGACCACGCAAATACGCCTGAAGGGTTAACTTTTTATACAATGAACGCTTAGCTTCAATTGTACTCGCGACGGTTTCATGCAAACTGATATAGGTCATTATTATACTAAATAAATTTTGGCATTTTTCATAAAATTCCTGTGGCGTCGCGGAACCCTGATTAAGAAGTGCCAAATCGTTGTATAAAGATGTTTCATCGCGATGGTCTGCAAAATTGTTTACGAGAGCATTTCGAATGCCGTTCCAGGTCTCCGGGATGCCATTGGAATTGATTGTGCGAGCTGCGGGACCAACCACTTTATTTAATATCCCATTTAATAAAGATAAATTGCTTAATTCATATCCGGGCTCATTTCTCATATATTGTGCTACTAATTGATCGCATAAATGTATAAACCGGGTAAGTACGTTCGGATTTCCATCAAATTCGGGAAGTAACCGAAGGGCCTTGTAGATGTGGTCAATAAATTCATTACTCATGTTTGCCTCAATTGAATCTTCCTCAATATTTCTGTGTAAATCAAATGATAGTACTCTACTATTCCTATTTAACCTAGGAGTCCGCGATTGCCTTGGTTGGGAAATTTTGGACACAATAAAAAACACAAGGAATAATAAAGAAAATGGATTAGGATGCAACTCTGACAAACTAATCTAGGTACTTACATTAACATGTTGGTTTCTATGCCTGTATCGATTTTCGGATACTCCTCTTGAACTGCAGAACTTGTAGATTTCAGTTCGTCGTAATAACCGTGATCGATTCACTAGCTTTACTTCTACGACGATCCTACCGACTGCGCCAATTACGATGTCTACAGTTAGGAGGTGGATAGAAACTCAGAATATTAATCTTAAATTTAATTAAAAGTACAA
>DWIZ01000084.1:0-10599 GCA_018248655.1 Chiothion georgina
ATAGAACCAATCACTAGCCAACAGAGCATATTCACAATAGTGAGGAATTTTATAAATTAAAACAATTTACGACTATCCCGATGACAAATGTTTTTTGTTTACAGTGTCAAATGTCCCCGTGTAGCACTCGCTGGTGATTTTGACACCCGAAAATAAAAAAAATAAAACATGAGCTGTATTTGTCTCCACGAGGGGACAAAATACGGGGACAAATGGGAATGATTCTTACATATAACTCTCGTTTTCTGCCACGTTACTACAGACACAGTGCGCCACCGATTTTAACCTTCAAAGCCGATGGAACAAGCAAGACACTAAAGGGTACAGAAGTCATATGAATAATTTTCAAGTGTTCGCCTAAGGGACGATGGACAATGTGTGATTCAAAGGTATATACAAGGTGCGAATATTAACTTACAAATACACGGTGTGCATTACGCAAGAAAAGCAACAGTACCTGAAAAAAAAACACAAATTATTTGTTAATATCATTATTACATAGATAAATATTTAAAAAAACTTTAAAAGGACATTTGTCGGCCCTGTAATAACTGTCACCTCTAGATCCCTAAGTGTTGAATAAAATTTTAACATATTTAATCATATTCAGAGCGAAACTTATTAGTTAGTAAGTAGGTATCTCCATTTAATTTTAAGACAACATAATACTGCTCATATTTTAATTATGAAAGATAGCGGTGAGATGTGGGGCACCATTTGCATAATAAAGTTTCCTTAGAACTTATACAAGAGAAAGATGAGAAATTCCTTTACGTAGCGCTGAGACTTGAAGTGACCGCTTTGTTATTACTGCGAGGAAAACCAGTTTCCGCAGACTTTATGAAAATATCAAACGCCAGGGGCAGAGGCTGTCGAAACGCGTGCTTCTTTTACGACCATGCTCTTTTGAAACGTCATCCAAAATGTACGTTAGGTTAGGATAAGTATATTTAAACAAATGTATAGTTAAACAAAGAAGTTTATTGCCAGAGAAACAAGTGAACGGTAATTAAAGAGGAAGCTGCACTTACATTTAAAATCAAGGGGTTAACAGACAACCCAAGTGCGTATGCATTATTTGACAAGCTTTGAAAATTCCCCTCTTACTATTGAAACCCTTAGTGGGTTTTCATTACTTCATCTATGTATCTCCTATCACCAAAGACACCTTTCGCAATACTTACTCCATTTGCCTCTTAATTGGATCCATCTGCATTAACCACGTCCAAAGTATAAATTCAAACAAAGTTCGTGTTAACTTAACTGCATAGGCAAAGAGTGAATTAAGACAATTACCGGACGGATCACCGCCAACCCCGACCATAATTTGATTCGAAGCGGAACAACAACTGTGAACGAATTTATTCAGACTTCAGATAGGTTAGTTTGTGAACGAAACTAAAATTAAAGGCTAAGTAAATAATGGACGCTAATGGACGGGCAGGCTGCAGCAGAAATAAGGTTAACATATGTTGTGATGTATTTTTTATGCAATCAGGTTCCAAATTTGTCTACGACCGACGCTTTAACGACCATAAAATCTGACTGGGTTGAATTCAGGTATCCTATGCGGAATAATATAAGCAATAAATGTTTTATGTGAATACCAGAATGCAGAAATGTCTGTGTTCTGTATATAATTCAAAGCAAATCTATGCCACATTGACAAAGTGACATAAAGACATGTTACGCTAAAATAACATACGTAAAATATAACACAATTGACGACCCCGTGGTTGAGTTGGTAGTGACCCTGCCTGCGAAGCGAGGGGTCCTGGGTTCGAATCCCGGCCGGGGCAGATATTTATGTGACAGATAAATATTTGTTCTCGGGTCATGGGTGTTTGTGATGTGTTATTTGTGTTGTCCATGCCACCCGCGACACAGGGGTATAAGTCTCCCTACTGCGGGGGTATGAGTGTGTAGGCGTTTTATTTATTTATTTATTATTTAATCAGGACACAAGCATATGGTCTGGTAAGAATTCGAGCATTTTAAAACGAAGTAACGAGTATTTTCTGCATTTTGAAATTGTAGGGACCATCTATTTGTTAGATTTTTAATGGGCGCTTCGTTTGGCTTCACCCACAACACTTATCTACTCAAAAATATGTTGTATTAAGGTTGATTGAGGAAGCAAATAAATTATTTTAAATGGTCACTGACGCCCATGGAATCCACTACAAGCAATCTCCATAAAACCGAAATATTATTGGAGGTTCAAAGCTTATGCGTCACCATATGACCATTGGGACGAATATTTTTTATCTCTTCCACACTGAACTTATAGTCCTTATATGTATAGTTTAATTTCTTCATACATTCGTAACTTTTCTACTACTGACAAAACAAACTCGTTAAGTGAATACAACTACTATTTTCGCCATTTCAGTGCCTAATTAATTAATCAGCGCTAACACAGTCGGCCGTGTTATCTGGGTCAATTACAGCTGAATAATGTATTCACACACAACCAATATGCATTTAGAATTCAAATATAAAAGAGGCACAGAAGAACGGTAGCGGAAAAATGAGTTTCCGACCCACAAGACAAACATCGCTGTGTACCTACTTGTAAGATATAAAAGTAAATCAGAGCGAAATAAAAAGAATGCATTAAGAGCCGTATATTTAGCAAGAAAACGCTGCGAACGCTCATTTGTAGTTGAAATGCGAGTGGAATTATGTAAAGTGTGGGGAAAATTGCGCAAAGAGGCACAAACGACACCGCGTGCAGGCTGTACCAAATTAGTTGCAGTCCCAGTTGTATAGAGTACGTATAATCAATAAGTAACACACAATGTAGATTTCTAAATATAATGTTTATGTCTGGAATGTTATATCAAATAATAGCAGCTTGTCACTTACTTTAATACTCAACACTGCGGTTTTCATGGTTAAGATTCTATTGAATTCAATAATACAATTCAATTATGGCAACTACATCCTTTTGAGCTGCCCCTCCGAATAATGTAGACCGGGAGACAAGCGGGCGAAAAGTTTTTGTGCTGTATCTGTATATGCAACGATGCATTTCAACGACATTGTTAAATCGCTAATCAACAAATATTTAACGCTTATTTAAAAAATCTACACTTGATTACTTCAGTGGTGTTTTTTCAAGTCGTTTTTCTCTCACTCAGCACAAGTGAATTCAAAACATTTTATCGCCTTGTATTATTGAAGGGAACAACCCGAACGTTTCCAGCAATGAACCTGATGACTGCCAACAAATTATTAGCTTCAGACAGCAATCATATTCACTTGCAGAAATATCTCTTTAAATGTACAAAACATTTGGATGTCCTACCTTTTTTGAATTAATATCAACTTTGAATAAAATCAAAATCACGTTCGAAGTTGTAACTGAGAGCAGTTCACAAACTACAAATAATATAAAAGTAGCATTGCGTTTGATGTCTTCATGGCGATATCTTAAATATATAACTAAATTCATGAAATAAAAATCAAAGCAGCAGCCGAAGTCTCATTGATTGTTCATCTCAGGCAGCTCAACATAACCGTAGTTTCGGTTCAAATATTAGCCTTAGGAGCTCTCAAAGCAGTTTGTTTGTGGATAGAATTGAGACCAATCTGGGCTGACTGAGCCACAGCTCAGCTGACAAGACGTTCCCCGTCAACATTCTGACAGTTTCGCTCAACACCTCGTTGATTTCGCTCTAGGCAAGATATTTTCACATTAATTCGCTTGAAATACCTCTTTCATTATACATTTCTTATTTACACTAATACCCCAGGACGAAGTAAAATATAGCACAAGTTAATAGAACCATAAAAGCAATCTTTACTATAACAATCTCTGATACGAGAAATGTGGAGAAAACAAATTTAATTGCGACGTAAGCTTACGTTTTTTAAAACAGGAACCCTTCATACATGCGAGCTACACGTTGTTTCTTAATAATTTCCCGCGTACGCTATATTCAAATTGCTACATACACCGCCGTCGGAATTTATAATTGTGATAACTGATTAGGAATATACGATTAGACATTCAATTCACGCTCTGCCTCAGCGAATATGCTTTGTTATCACACACGAACACGATGTTACATTATTGCTGGAACAATTCTCAAGGGCGGAATTGAACGGAAATATTACTTACCCAAGCAATATTTCCATTCAGTTCCGCTCTTGAAAGTACCTATTTTAATTAGACATTGATGATACGTTTCGTGTTGGCTTACAATTAGCCCGAGGTTATATTTCGGTTTCATTCATACGTTCATTTATTGGAGAAAGTGTGTCGAACATACCTTGCTATATTTGGAAACCTATTTGATTTCAGAAAATATTTTTTACATTATTTATTAATCAATAACAGCAGAAAATCCTCATTCACAAATAACGAACCTCGTCATTCGATACATCTAGTTTTTTTGTTAGTATTTTTCGATTGTGATGGCACTTCAATTGCTAAAATCTTATAACCGATTACTATTACACGAGCAGATTAAAGATATCGAATCCACTATTTGCCTGAGCGAACACGCTTCGTTATCTGAAGTCCACTAACACAATGCTACAATATTGTCAAAACAATTGATACAAGGGTCAGATCAATAGCAACTCAACTGAAATAATAAATCATGTTAGTGACCTATTAAACACTAGTTGTACTCAGTTGACATTTCGAAGCATATGCTATACGCAGATAAAACGTACAAGTTTTTACGTAATTTTAACTTTACAGCATAATATACTTACAACTCATGTTTTTTATTATTGTTATTTTATTTTATATTGTTATTAGTTTTAACTGTTGTCATTTATAATTTTATTCTTTGTTCTTTATGTTTTGATATTTAATTGTATATTTTTATTTGAGTTTCATTTTAATGTATATTTTGTGTATTTTCGTCAGCGTAATTGGCATGTTTGTTCTGATGAATAAAAAAATAAAAAATGATAATTAAATTTATCCGAAGGGTACACACAGTTTAAGAGTATTTGTAAAAAGCAGACGAAAAATCTACTTCGTTAAAACTAAATCGTTTTGTTTTAATAAACTGACGTAACTGAAAATCATTGTTGAACCAGACCAAATCCATAATCATAGAACACAAATTACCAATTGAATTTAACGGAAATGATTTACAACCTTTGAGACGTTTCTTGCTTGGAACTGTACGGCCAGGCACAAAATGTTTCGTGATTTATTAGGAGGAATGGACTTAGAAATCAATTAACACGGCTTTTGACACTGAGAAACAGCAATGGTGATAATGGCCGTATAATTATTGCGTTTGAATGATACTCGCTAACGAAATATTCTTATTCATCATTGTGAAAATAAATAAAAAACATTCATTGAATTACAAGAAAGGTTATCCAATTGATTGCATTTGTTCAAATTATTAGGATTACTTAGGATTCGGTTTATTTAATCATTTTCATCACAAATTGTTTGAGATTGTTGATCACAAATTGATTGAGATGAGTTTTAAAGACAAGTAACTACAAACCAGGTAATTTCACAGAGAAACGTTTTGGTAATAAGTAGTAATAAATGTTATAAAAATTAAGGTCTTAAAATTATTTTGAAAATATTTTTTTGTATATTGTTTTGTTTATTGATTCCATAATTTTTTTGTCATTTTACAAATTAATTGCTTGACATTACATCCACACTATTAATTCACGTTTGTAGCAAAAAATGGTTTGTAGCAACGACTTAATACACCTCTTAAGCTGCTACGAACTTTAGCTATAGTTATCATTGTCATAAGTCCTATCAAATAATTTCTTGAGAAAAGAAACACTGTGAACACTAGTCGGTATTAATTTAAACCTCATCCTAACTTGAAGCAGTACTAACATCTAAATATTTGACCTCAAATTTCCTCGGGTCTAATGCAACATCCAGCAGGGAGTAATTTTCGTTAGTCCACCACAAATTCCTCCAGCACGGATTCCGTAAGAAAACCACAAGGAGCACCGGGGCTGGTTGCTGGCAGGTTTTTTCGCAAAATGATTACGATGCGGGCGGCGAGAGCAGCGCACTAAAGTAGCTCGCTATGAAACGGAGAAGTTTTTTAAAAGCCCCGCTGCGAAATTCAGAGTGCTTTACGTGATAGCGGTGTACCACAATACGGTGAGTTTTTAAGAAGATTCAAATTTGCATCCACAGAAGCATGATTTGATTTTAGTTTAAAAATGTGTGGAAGTATGCAGAATTCATTTACGATTTTTTAATTGTACTTTAAAGACAAACAGTCGGACTGAGACCAAACGGAACACAGCACTCCCGTAGGCAAGTATCGTATGCGCGTAAAAAACATGAGCATGGTATGCCGGGTCATTTTTCAATATTGGAATCCTGAGATTATATTTGTAATATGCTCGGCAGTTCCACAAACACCACACCTATTAGTGTTTGGTTCTGACTCGACTATTGGTCACTAGAGCACACGGAATATTGCATTCAAACAATAAAAACCAAAGCGTAATTTGTGACCATGTATGTCTATGTCCAATACAGGAAGATAACAATCCAATCCGATAACGTAGTTCCTCAGGACTGCTACCTTGCTTAAGTGTAAAGGTGGTCGCGTCAAATAAACTATCTCCAGCCATCAGACCACCCCAACCAAAATAAAAACCGCAGGAAAATCATGCTGTATTAGGACAGATTATGAGGGCGTTGAAACATACCTTTATGAGCGACTCGTAATAAGCTATACCACCTATGGAACATACGAGGATTAGTATATTCTATAGTGCCCCTTAATTACGTACTAATCCGTACACTCTCCCGCCAAAGCCGAGGCTTACGGGTCAGAACTACGGACGAAATATTACGAAATCAATATCGGAGTTTCATATTTGCTTCTCACATCCTCATAAACCTGTACCAAAGGGAAAGGAGCGTCCGTGTATCCTGATAAAAGCTAATAATGTTATACGGTGGGTGAAACCAATTTTATGATAAAGGTGGTATTTCGCTGGCACGGCAAAATTCCTCACTAGAATTCCGCGTATACCTACTTATTTCACCCTACTCAATTTTCGAATTTTTGGACTACATTTTCAATTTTGGATTTTAACACGCATAACCTGAATGGCACGCCTTATTGCATCAAAATATTGCATAGAGTGCATATTTAAACGATATTTTAACCGTAGGTATTGGCGCTTAACATGTTATATTAATAGTCACATTGCGAATTTATTGAAATCTTCTATCTTTTTTTTTTGGTCTTATGGGCGCTGACATGAACTAAACTTTTACCTCTAATTCTGCTATCTATGCTTTTGGTCCGTTAGAGTGATAAGTAAACAGCTAAAATTCTCACTATGGTAACCCTTTCGACTTAGATCCTCCAAATAAAAACTTTTAGACCATGATTGCGTATTTTCCAGAACTCTACAATGGCCTAAGATTGGTTCGAAAACTTCAGTTACGGGTTGCCCACTAATCCATTTTTCCACTAATCTGCACAGTGGCGTGGCAGCTAGGTAAAGATTGCTCTAGGCGTCCCTTTTTTCTGAGGAAAGAACAGTGGGACATAAAGGAATTAACTTACATCAGTTTTTAAGCATATAGAAGTCACTAGAGGCCCGTCCCAGCTTTGCACGGGTATAAAATATATAGCCTAGTATTTCTCCACTATTTAATGAATGTTATTATGCATATAAACCATCTTTTTCAATCATTCTATCTATTTAAAAAAACCGCATCAATATCTGTCGCGTAGTTTTAAGGATGTAAGCAAACAGACAAAGCGACTTTGTTTTATACTATGTAGTGATACGCTAACTTAACGTTTAGAATTCCAAAACCGGACTCGAGAGAGCTAAGCGGTGCCGTTTATCGCGTAATGTCAACATCAACTAAATTAATTACCATTCGCCTGTCACCTGGATGCGGCGTGTAATGCGACCTTTCTATGTTTGATTAATAGCAACACATTTCATGTAACAGGCAACACCGACTTGTTACACAATATGGGTCAAGATCTTACTAAAACAAGAAACACAGAAGATACAGAAGTCAACTTGGGATGACATTGGATAAGCCTGGGCATATTTTTATTGTAGGTTAGTAGGAAATGGGCATGCAGAGCAATTGATATTAAGTGGGCATTACATCATCACCATTAATATCCCTATTTTACCCCATAGGTAACGTCTTGGATTATGCCAACAATGACGAACATGTTTCACGGTTAAGAAAATTTAGAGGGTTAAGAGGGTAGGTAAGGTAATTCACCGGACGATATATAGTGGATAACCTTATCTTAAAATCATCCTTTTGTACACTACTGAACGCATTATTAACCACTCCACTCAGCTTATCTAAATCCAATGGCATTCCACTATTTTCCAAGTCAACAGTCGATGTGAACATAAGGTAGCATGTTCTGGTGACGTGGTTTAAGATTTAAGTCAAATTCTCGCTCGATATGAAGCTTGCCTTCTGTAACTTTGTATTTTATCACCTTAAGCAACCCATCCTCAAAATTTCGAGCATTTTTTTACACGTTGTTTTCCACACGTTTTTTTGACATCTTTATTTGTAAGATAATTATAAAAAGTGCCTATCTGTATACATAGCAAACACTCTATTATTTCCATTTATTTTTACAAATACCATTTTGGTTCTACATATGTTTTCTAACAGAACCAAAAACAAGAAGATTATAACCAAAAACAGATTAACATTTTGGTTCCATCAAAACATTTTTCTGGTTGTTACAAAAAAGTAAACATTGCGTCAGCAGTCTTTAAAACCTAACATTTACCATAATCGGTAATATTATCCACTGTAAATGCATAAGCAATGATTTAGACAATAACAATGCAATCTAATGTATTGAGCGTGGACGGCAGTAATCCCAGTGATTACTTGAAGCTGTTATGTCGTGCAAGCGGATATGCCAGATGGTACCAACTGCTATATCAATGCACTCAAACGTGACTAATTTCAAACTTAGGATAATTTCGCCATGTTTATTGTTCAGTATTCTGATTTTATATTATCAATGTATGTCTGAGCTATGACAGAATATATTCCTGTAAACTTGAAACACAACTAATTATTTCGAGAACTGGCACCAATTTTTGAGGCATTTGAAATCCCGTTATATTCACAACGGCAACCATATGAAACTTATGAAACTAACTTTAATACATTCTCTAATGTTTTTTTAAAATTTGACTAAGCCTAACATAACAAGCTTCTAATTACATTTACTTTACAAAACCTACAGAATATGTACAAACATTCAGATTCTTAATGTAGAATCGATTAGACATACGCAAACAAGCAATCGACGCAGCGCACGGTGATAAATTGGTCGGATATGAGCCGGGAACATCGGATAGGCACGTCGAGAGCAACGGCAGTAATGTACTGCACAGTGTCTGTTGGCGGGCGGCCATCGGCCATGTTGTTTACCAATGTTAGTACTAGCTTGCAATTTCTTAGACATCTTGCAATAGTTTGCAAATATTACTATGTAGGGTCCTTCCAGTTGTTATTTGCTACAGCTGTTACTGTACCTAGAATATGATACAGAATTTATAAAAAAATAACAGTAATATATGGAAAAAAAGAATAACATACAATGGATTCAAATAGGAGTTAAAACGAATAACAAGTTTTTTTTCTAGAACCATTTGAATAATAAAAATAAAACAATGAGCAACAATAATGAAGAAGAATAGGAGAAGAAATATTAATGACGATTTTTTTTCTACAAGTCAGATACATAAGATTATCTGATCAAAAGGCACGAATAATATAACATGCTTTTATAATAGCTCATTTTCACAAAGCCAGATAATTTTTCTACAATAAGAAGCGAGAGCCGCCAGATTTCCAGTAATTACGATATGATGGCGAAATTTATTTAAGGCAGTGACGTTCAAATATTGGGAATTAATTTATAACTTCAGAATCCGTCAGACGGCAAAATTCAATCATCCGAAGAATCAAAGGCACGACGACCAAAATTAAATGTTATAACAGTTTTAATGTTTATTGCATTATCGTCAGGTCAGTAGCGCATTTGATCAACTGACCTTTCGATAAGGTAAATATATTAATAAATGAAAAGAAATGAAATGGAATCTTTATAATATTGTACATACACATACACCGATAAAATTTATAAATCACCAGAGAATCGCAAGTATCATAGGTATAAGTGAATAACATATTTTTAAAGTACTGAAATGATATTAAAGTGTATGAAGTAGTGAACCACAAAGAAAGTGTAAATGATGAGATAAAATTAACATTTAGCGTATCGTGGTGTACACATACTGAATTTCAAAAAAACTTAGTTGTGAACGCCTGGATAGGAAGCCAAAACAAGAATCATCATAACGCATATTTAGACAAATGCAACTTACTCAGATACTTTGATTATGTAGTTTTGTAAATAAATTAACTTACTTCCTTCTAGGGCATAGTATATTGTAATGCCAACGTTACAGTATACAAGTTATAGTTATAGTTTTACAGTATACAAATTATAGTTATAGTTTTACAGTATACAAATTATAGTTACAGTATACAACGTTACACTATAAAAGTAGTAGGTATCGTTAATTGTAAGGGACAAAGAAGGC
>DWIZ01000085.1:0-10552 GCA_018248655.1 Chiothion georgina
CAATTGTGTACTGTGTGAAGCTCACTCATTAAACTGAACAGCAGATGACTCAATCTACACTAATATTATAAAGAGGAAAAGTTTGTCTGCTTGATTGTAATGAATAAGCTCAAAAATAACTGAACCGATTTATAAAATTATTTCACCATTCGAGAGCCACGTTAACCACGAGTAACAAAGGCTATATTTTGTTTTGGAAAAAATAGGGTCCGTAAGATATTTGGGTTTTTGTGTGAAACTTATTATTTATATTATTGTTCGCGGATGAAGCCGCGGGCGGTCAGCTAGTATCTAATATGTTTGTACTACAAGTCTTTATAAATAATGTACCGCCTATTAATATCGCTAAGTTTGTATAGGGGCAGTCAAAATCGAATTATTTAAAGCAGCGAATCATCGTAAGATTTACTTAACATAATCAGACCCATTAGTGCCCCGATGATTGATGATATTTTCGATGTTAAGATTTTAAATTTGTCGGCGTCCATTAAGCCATTTACATAACATAGCCAGAGCTACTTTTCCAATTAAAAATGCTATGTAGTATGTAAGTAGGTCGAGTGAACGCACTTCGTTAATCCGTAACTAATCAAGCACAAAAATTAAACCACTCGCAATAAGTATCTAGAGCAAAATAGGCAAATAAAACTTGCAATTAATTTAAAAAAAACAAACTCAATTAGTACAATAATATCTAAATTTCCTTTAAACTGTTAAATGTTTTTTTCCCTCTATAAGCGACTTTTCGTAGAGCAAGTTCTAATAAACTGAAGACAAAAATATAAAACAATCAAAAACATCTATTACACAGTTCAATGTATACATTTTAAGATATATGTAAAGCTGTGAAAATATGAAATTAAAAACAATGATCATTAAATTTTAGTCTTTTAAAACACAGTTTAAGGTTCATTTTTCAGCTAAAGTTATCTATACTTACTGGGCGGCATTGCGATCCCGTAACCTTTAGAATCGAGCATCCCTCCAACTTGCGTGAGATCACAGTTCCTTTCCACAACATACTCTATCGTAGTGGACTCCATCAAGTACGCATACGCCCCCTTGCCTCTCATCACACGCTCCTCCCCCTCCTTATTACTGCTCGTGAACACCGAGGGTCGCGCCGATTCCATAAACGACCACATCCGTTGGTAAGTGGAAAAATTCGAGTCCTACACAAAAGAAAAATATCTCCTTTTTATCCGGCAACGAAATTTGTTTTCCGCTGAATCGGATCCCAAGGAATCAATCCTTTGAAAAGCTGAACACAGATTTAATAGGTAAATAGAACGAGAGCGTTGAATTCTCCGAAATTGGGAAACAAAGAAGATCAATATTGAAACCGGTTTGAGCAAAACTTCCGACACGTTGTAACTGTATAACGGTAACAATTCTCGCGTTCCAAAAGTTCTGGAGTAAATCCATTATTTTGATGTTAGTGAATACCCATTTAATTAAACAAAGGTCGTCACAATAGCAAAGTGGGGAAACGCTCACGTGAAACTGGCTATATTCCAAATTAATTTGCTAACTTGTTTTCATTCCTTTGCACAGAATTCCCGGGCTTGTTGGAAAAGTTGATAATTGAAATAAATATTACCCTAAAGAAAGCAGCGGTGGAGCCTCCCTTCAACGCGCCGTATTTAATTTTCGTTTGTTTGGCGAGGTCTTCGGCACTTTCAATCGGCGAGTCCATTCTTTCAACGGTCAAAAATGCGGCCAAGTTAGCGGTATATGACGAAATCATTATCAGAGTGAAGAACCACCACATCCCAGCTACCATCCGAGTTGACACAGCTCTGGTTAAGTGTTTAAAAGTACACATTACTATGTATTCAAATGATTACTTAAATGAACTAACACACAATCACAATATTTCTACAACACAAACTTACAAGATATCTACGTCATTATTGAAATATGCTATTAATTGTTTGTTAACTCAATAATTGATTTCTTTTCGTATTTTGTCTTCACTTGAGGGTAAAACAAGCTAGAAAATCTTTTGTTAACTATCAACACTGAAACAAGTGAAGAAATCTAGAACTAACTGCTTTTGTTATTTATTAGTAAGATTTAGAATTTTGATGCAGCAAGCTAGGATACTACACAAGCACAGAAATATCGCGTGCATATCGGAAAGACCTCCTAACTATTGAAACAATTAGCAACTAAAGTACAGAGTCTTTAACTAATTACAGTGAAAACCAAGGCCAGTTGATATTACTAGCACGTCTCTATTTAAATTGGACGCTGTAGGCAACCACCGAAGCTTGAAATTCACAAAGGGCTGTGGTCGCTTTGAAACTAATTAGCCAAACGGTCTCCGCGCCCAGGCCGTGGATTCAAAAGCTATTTCTCAGAACAAAATCGTTTTACATCTGAAACTTGCAAAACCATTAACCAAATCTGATGTAATACAGCCCTTTGAGAAGTGTTTTGAAATGATTTTAAGAGGACTCTTAATATTGTAGCGCAAAATTGGAAAAACCGGTTAGCGTTCGATTAGAGTCGCTGGCGAATTGAACTTACTTCGGTGCGATATCCGAACCTTGCTGCATCAAGGATCCGATAGTGAACCACAGCGAGTTCATGAGAGTGAACTGATTCTCCAGCACCGGCGGCTCGTCAAGACAGTTCCGGGGGCTGTCCCACTCGTAGGGGCTGAACCTGCGCCCAAATACGGCCCGTCATTTACAACGTAGTTTTGAATTATTCACCAGCGCCTCCACCTTCATTCGTGGAAATGAACGCTCTTTTTTCTCACACATCAAGAGTGTTAAAGATACAAAACTGTCGCCAATATAGCCCGTAATGCGTCGGCGAATGATCCAAAAACTACATTCGGACTCCGCTGAGTTCACTCAGATCTCATCAATGTTTGTGGTCGAAACACGCTTCATTCGCACACGAGTGTGTTTCAATAGTATTCAACATGCGAAGTATTTTTCTTACTTGGGTAGAAAGTCACAGCTCTGCTGCATGAGAGATCCGATCGCAAACCACAAACAGTTGGCAAGAGAGAAAATATTCTCCATTTTCTCGCCGTCAGGTGAATGCGTTTGATGCCATTCGTATGGAGTAAACCTATTGGATGAACTTGTTTGGTGTATCAGTAAATAAAAACACAGCGCTAAAGGAAATACTTACAAATATCATAACTTCCAGATGTCTTCAACAACCGCAAATTTATAGATATATCTAGGATTCGAATCTAGACACACTTCATGGCAGACTCAAATCGTGTCTTTTAAGAATTACGGTTTGTTTATTTACGATTTAAAATAAAAATTTAGGTCTTAGAATTAAACATAATTTTACATTAAAACCTTGCCATTTTATCTTCCCATCTAGAAGAAACCCTAAAATACTTTAACTAAAGTATTGTTAGCCTGAGATATTTATCACGTACAATATATGATATGATTAGAAACATTAACATTTTCAATCTTCAACAACAAGCAAATTCAACACTTGCCTGGCCAATATGAACAGTAGCACCGATACTCCCAGATAGGCTGTTGCCATGTAAATCCAAACGTCCAGGGACAGTGGTGACAAGAAGGAGAAGAGGTTCGGCGGCTGCTTGATGGGCTTACGGTACAGCACCGAGATGCCCAGGTTCATGAATGGCATCGTGAAGTCTACCACTTGTTCCCTGTTGGATGCAAAGGATTAATACCTATAAACTAACATCATAAAAAGCTCTGAAACTGCCGAACCGATTTAAAAATGATTTTACCATTAGAATGCTACAAATTACGACGAACAAAGTCTATATCTTCCCCTTGGAAATGGATAATGGCTCTTGGATAGTTTTTTCCAACCTCAACAATCTTTTGAGGTGCTTCTACAAACATAATTTCCTAAGGTCCTAAGGTGATGGTGACTTCTCTCATACTCGCACCTTAAGGTGAATTTTATAATTTAGATCAAAATTATCAATTTTGGTTCATATTTACCATCATTTGGCTGCCACCCTTTTGTGCCACTATTGGTCTCTCTCCAAAATGAGTGAAGAGGCATGGAGCTAAACCACCACGCTGTTGCACGTGGAGAAACGAGTTAGGGGCCAACACTTGTCAGATACTTTAAACCACCCATAAGGCCTCCAACTCCAATACGGTATAACGATTGTCATCTATCGATAACAACCGACAGCTGCCAGTGACCGACAGCTTCACGTGCCCTTCGAAGCCTGGAAGCGCGCATATAATATAGCTGTCACCTATCCAATTACTGACCGCGCCCGGTGTTACTTAACTTTACCAATCGTTTCCGAACTACAAAAGTGGCTAGGCTACGCACGCTTCTACCATCATTTCCAATTACCCTCATTAAAATTTAAATCCAATAAATCCCAATTTCCTTCACTAAGCGTCGAAAGGTACGAGTATATGTTTTAATGGAATTAAAAACTGTTCTTGTTTTGAAAGTTTCACAACCATTTTCAGAAATTAAAATGCTTGTGTAAAATGATAATACCGTAAGATACGGTTTATAAAATGTTGAGTTAAAACCACGTGTAACAGCCATTATCACAAAGCTTCCGCTTCATGTACCTCAAACGAGCTATCTCTGTACTTTGAAAATGTTCACTAAAATATTTTTCATTTATATGAGGATATTCTTTTTAAATAAAGTCTAAAAGTATGTTATTCATTTGTTATATGGCGACTACCTGTTATCAGAACATTGGTGACGAGACTTTTTACATATTCTGAAATTTAAGAAAATGAAACAGCAAACTTTGTAAAAAAGAAATATTAAGGTAAAACAAATTAATTAAAATTATTAATTACTCTTTAGATACTATTGTTCATAAAAAATTAGAAAAATAAAAATGTTAGAAAAAATGTTACGTAAAGACTACAATACACTATATTGATAAAATTTCGAAAGTTAATTAATAGGTATTCTCCGTCGTTTATTTCGGTCTTCTATGTCAACAAAAACCTTTTCCTGTTATGGTAGCAGTTAGGAAAGGTCTCGAGTTAAAATAATAATGCCTGGTCCAGGGACCGCTAATATTTCTTTGTGGAAATTTTTACACGTTTTTGTTATGTAATAAAGGCCGAACCTTTTTTTATATCGAATTTTGTTTCGACGCGAACACAAAAAGTATATTAACAAAAAATGTATTAAAGAAATATTAAGGTTTCTCAAAAGAATAATAAAAGGGTTCAAATGCAACTTATATGATTTCTTCCTTAAAGTTCACCTACCTACTCAATAAAAAACACAAGAAAAAAGTATAAAGATAATGTAACATAACGTGCCGACGCGTACGGTACATAATCGCAAACTTTAAAATCCTGTCAAAATTATGTTTTACTCTCCTTAAAAGCATTTCTAGAAAAACCAGTTTTTAAAATGACAGATAATTTTACAGAATACCTGTCGTAAGTAATAGTGAGGTCGGCTATAGCGACATCGGCGCGTTGCTCCAGCAATTCCCTTATCATGCCGTCCCACTCCTTGGTCTCCCGGTTGTACGACCCATATCGACCGTCCGGCGCTAGCTTGAATGTGTAATTGAAGCCCAGGACTTTCGATATCTCGTGGATCAGATCAATGGCGTACCCCTCAAACTGCGCGTTGCCCGTCAGTTTCTCACTAGCCTCCTTTCTCATGCAGTATGGCGCGCTCTAGGGAACGAACGTAAATGTCAGATATATCGACGCTATTCGTAGACAAATTATTCGATCTTTCAAAGGGGTTGTATTGTACTCCTTTATTATTCGGTATTCAGGATCTCTATGTATTTGTGTGCGTATTGTGAATTTGTAAACTATTTTATTATTCACAGTAACTAGAGAACAAATGTTGCGCGAAACGTTGTTGAAAACATTTTACTTTCATTTATATACGTACAGTTTAGTAATATAGTCGAGTTACTGTTTTAAACCAAGAAAATGACTGAAATTATAAAGTTATTGTATGTGCAAATAAACAAATCCCTCGTAAACGTTCACGTCCGTGAGAAAATACGAGTATCGTGCTGAGAACGCTAATTTTACTTTTGTGGGTCGCGGGAGGGCTGTAAAGTGGTACTGGTGGATTAAAACTGTACTCTTGGCGGTTGTTCATAGCTTACCAAAATTGTTGTGACTATAAGCGTTTTGTTCTGAAGTATTTCCACTATCTGCCTCTGGTTATCGCCGTAGGATCTCGTGTAATTGACACCCTCTGAGGAATTCCAAGTTCCCGCCTTTTGTAATCCATCCCTTGTTAGTTCGATAATATCTAAAGTGAAGTCGCTCCTGAATCCTTGATGGTCGAACTTTATAACTCCCGTTAATCCCTTCATCTCGACCTGTTTGAAATTGCGTCTTGTGAAAGTCACATTAATTGTTAATGTATTTCGTACCAACGCCATTAGCATTAAAATTACATTGAAACTTGTAATATTAGTTACATTACTGAGGTAGATTTAGACTTTTACGTGACTTCTAAAACTATTGTACTGAAATTTCATGTTTTACCTATCTATATTATTTTCCTTTTTAAATAGATAAAAGAAAACTATTTAAAACTGTTTTTATGTGACTTCTAAAACTATTGTACTGAAATTTCATGTTTTACCTATCTATATTATTTTCCTTTTTTTTATAAATAAGAGAAAAGTATTTAAAACTGTTTTCCCTATTTACTTTTAGCTTTGACATAGCCTAATGTGTGTATAAGTACACGATTCATTCTTGTTAACGATAATACACGTAAGTTTCCCATGTCTTACTAACATTTAAAGACATAAAGAGTTTATGTGAACTTAACTCATGAATACTTAACGAAAATGTTAAGAACACAGAATTTATCTTGTAAGTAAAATGACTTGAATGCTTTTGAAAAGTTCCCGACATCGTGAACCAGCTAATCCGTGAACTCATCCGAGTTTCTGCATTTTGCTTTGTTTACAATATCACTTTTCCTCTCTGTAAAACTTCTACATTATAGTCGGAAATTAAAAGGCCTTATGTTTAAACAACAGATTTTTTTGGAAATAAAAGACGATTTAGCATTACTTGAAAGGATAAGTCTGATAATTATATAAATAGATATGTATTCAACAAGTAGTTGAATTTTTAATAAATCGAGTTTTTATCTACTATAAAGCTCCTACTATCTGTCTACTATAAATATACACCTACATATCTATAAAGTTGATGGATGTCTCCTTACCATAACGCTAGTATATATAATACGGAGTAATTTCGAGTTAGAGTTTGAACTTGAAAGTGTGAAAACGTTATTCTAATATATCGTGTAACAGAACAGTTTGAATGTCCGTACATATTAATGAACAACACGGAAGCAACAACACACTCTCAAGAATGACATTTAGTTTCCTTATATCACCCTTCGGTCATTTCTTAAGTGTAATTTCGGTTTATAAATAAAGTCCTTAACACGTGTTAACTTAATGTGTGTCTACCCATCTCGAACAAGAAATCACATACATATTTTAAACAGGTTTTTGCAAAATTTCCAACAACTTACGATCTTCATATAGTTGATGAGGCTATACCCATGAGGCCATGTGTCTTCCGCTTCGCAAGACAAAGGCCTGACGTCGATTTGTTGCGAGGTGTCGAGGTCGTGCAAAGCCTTTGCAAACAAGTGTACGGCGTCGTACATCAGCGCAGTTTCTGTCTGTTGTGGAAAATAAAAGGAAAACATGTTTTAGGGAAAGCAAAATTTGGTAAAAATGATATAAATCGACATTAAGTATAATTTGAAGACAATTAAAAATCCAACATGTTCCTCTAAAAATGAGCCTATAAAAATTTTATTTATTTATTCCACTACATTAGCAAATACTTTACTGAAGAAATTAAAATACGTTAATTTCTTCAGTAAAGTAGTCGCCAAAGAGACAAAAGTTTACATGTTAATATGTAAATATGATGAAAAAGAATTGAAGTTAAAATAAAGTACTTTCTCATAAAGTAAACTGTGTAAAATGACATGGTTAGATTTTGATGCTAATCGAGGATATGGAGTATAAGACGGGGATGGAATAGTAATTTAACCGTAATTTGCCTACCTTTATGAAAGTCATGTTTTCCTGCAAGAAAAGTAGGTTATGCATCAATCATTGCTCGACCCAAGATATTATGTGAAGTGTGCCAGAAAAATACAAATGATAGGATATTTGTTACCTTGGAGGAGGTGTGCCCTACTTGGAGCTTCCGACCCTTCCGGGCCTCGTCATACACCCAATCACGTACGACTCTTTGTACCTCAGATCGTTCAGGATCGAGTAATCTCAGAGCAGTTATGTTTGTCCCACCGTACTTGAATTCCTCTAAATCGACGCTATGCAGATCCTGTACACAGATATTGGATTTTGAATTTGCGAAAATGTTCATTTAAACCATTGGAGCGTGTTTATATTCGACGAAATTGAATTTTGTACCAACATTTCCAATTTCGATCGGATTGACTTAATGACTAGACTAGCGTTAATCGGCATATTCAATTAATATGAAATATTGCCTACCAGGGAAGTTATGAGGTAGCTGTGGTAGTCGGACATCATGCCGATCTGTTGAGCTTGTTGTAGAACATCCCGTATTCTTTCCGTGTTACAATCAAGAACTATGTGCGATTCTGCTGAATTTTTGATTTGTTTCAAAAGTGGCCTGTAAAAAGGGTCTTGTTACATTTGTATTCTAAGAAGAAGTCATCCGGGACGAAAGAAGTTGATAATTATGAATTTATAGGCTTTCGTTAAAAACGATAATGGCGATCGTAAAATACGTGAGGCACGCGGAACGGCGCGGCGCCCGAAAAGAGCATTTCAATAAAAAAATCTGCACGTGATATTGAACGTTTTATCCGCCCATTATTTGGAAAAATTAGTTCCAGTTTAGAAGTCCCTATTGAAAGACCCTTAGATATATGAAATTTTCCAACCTGTAGTCATGTGAATCAGGCAATTGTCTTACTGCTACGGGTAGTTCTGAAGGACCATGTGCTTTAAGTAACTCCTGCAGACGGACTAAGCCGTCGCTGTTTTCGTATACTATCGTGAATGACTTCCATCCCCAAGCTCTTACTAAGTCCACGTAAGCCTAAAACAGAATATAGGTATTAAAATATAGTAAAGCAGCATACTCGTTACATCTTGTGACTCATTAGTAACAACTACTAATTATTCTTTTAGGATTACGTATGGGCTAATATTTTTCCAAATTACTTGCTTTGCTTATACCTGCGAAACAAAGTCTGTATTCAATTCTAAATAAAATATGAAAGTACAATACTATAACACAAATAGTGAAAGAAATTATAATTGAGGGTAATCTTGAATAGACATCTCAATTGAATATGATGTAGGCTCGTATTGATATATAGTTAAGTTAAGCTTTCAAGTATAACTTCAGTCTTTATTCGAGTCCAAGTGTGAGCTCTGTTCATGAATACAGTCTTAAGCTACGAACTTACTCGGCTCAACGCGGCTGGATGTGGATACAAGTTGACAAGGCAAGACTCCCGTCTGGTGCGGTAGTCCCACCTCGTCTCCAAATGAGGCAGCTCCATGGTGTCGCAGATGGACTGCACGTGCGCTGCAGCAGGCGCTGACTGCGGCCCGAAGATTGCTGCCACTCCGCTCCGGAGTAAGTGGCATACTGGACACGAAGTATTATGACTGTGAGTATATGAAACATTTGTTCACCACCCACGGTTTCGCCCGCGTTTGGAAACATCTTACCGAGGTGCGACGGATACCCATTGACGTCAACCTGGTTAGTATACAATTTGACACACCATGACTATAATTAACTCAGTGATAGCCTAGTTGTTGAAGACCTACGAAAAATGAAACCACCTTCCAACGATCGATATACGGAACGGCTGAACCCATTTTATGGAGTCTTTACTAGTAGATCTCTCTCTCCCTCTTCAGCTGATGGTAATCTACTGCTGGACATGGGTCTTTCCCCAGGAACACACACAACGTTTGCCAAGAGTTCAGAAGCCGTCGCGTGTTGTTAAAGCCAGCCAGCCATGGCCAGCCCATTGCCACTTTACTTTTCTTACCTTTAAGGGTACAACGCTGACTTTGGTCCTCCATAAATTTCCTCCTCCATAAACTTCTCCATAAATGAAGAAATTCGTAGTTTCTTCGCTCTAATTTTATCCCTGAGGGCTGCAGTGGCTTAGCGACTTTTATCTTGTGGACCCGGTACCTAGTATATCTGATGTAAAAAGGAGTAACTTAAGCTTAATGGATGCACCCACCTCCTTCCTGCACAGTCCCGGTCCCGCGAGGCCTCCCCACGTTACTGAGAGGCCTTATATATATCTATATAAAAACACCCACCTCCTTCCTGTACATCGCTTCCTTCACCCTCTTGGCCTGTCCTGCTTGGCCCCGTCGCGGTACTGGGAGGCCTTGTATCTATACACCCACCTCCTTCCTGTACATCGCTTCCTCCACCCGCTGGTCCCGCTCGAGCTGGGCCTTGTGCTCCACGCAGCGGTCCCGGTCCTGCTTGGCCTCGTCGCGGTACTGGGAGGCCTTGAGGGCCGCGGCGATGTCCTC
>DWIZ01000086.1:0-10549 GCA_018248655.1 Chiothion georgina
TTTTGCAGGTAAGGCATCGAAATTTCTGGAAGGTGTGGTGGATGTGTCACCAGGTAAAGTGGTTGAAGGGCTCGGTCGCTCTCTTAGTATGGATGAAGAGAAGTTGTCATAACTGCACTAAAAATCGCACCCACATAAAATATTCGAGAGTAATTATAGAGAAAATATTCAATATTAACAAAAAGAAAGCTTAAAATATCAATGTTTACAGAAATATATAATATGTGTAATTACATTTAGGTGAGGTTGTGAAGCAGGTGAGTCACTTGAGGTTAATGACTGAGGGCTGTCAGGTCTTACCCAAAAACCCTAAACCCTTTTCCTTTTTGGGCACAAAGTGCTCGCCAGTTCGTCTTCTACGAAAGTAGCAGCAAGGCATTCGACGCGCGACTGTATCATCATCTGTATGCGCCCGAGCACCCCACGGGCACGATTTGACGAATGAATCACTCCCGAAGAGTATACATAGCACGCAATAGAGTGGTGGTCTGACATAAACCGTGCGTCACCCGTGAAGTTTTCATAAATACCCACCAATTCCCCTGATTGTTCCGACAATTTTGCTGCCAATACAAGATAATGGCATACATTTTTTTCATCAACAATTTTGATGTGGCTTTAATGTAATGTTGTTGCACTACTATCTCCACATGACTCTATCTATCCCATTTTACTCGGAAGTGAATATCTATGTGTTGCGCTGACCACTTAACGATAGGTAGTATAGAGGATTGTCCGCTATGTATCGATCAATAGGGACAATGCACTTTCGATGGTACATACACGTGCCTATAGTTCATACCAGCTCAAACGCTCTCCAGTATATTGTACTCGATAAGAATAGGGAGTCTTAGAGACGTGACGTCACGAGTTCGGTGTCGCACGCGCCGCGCTCACGAAATTAAATTACGTTCATCTGTTTACATTTCCGTTTCGCATAATTACGTCCATTGAGGCACTAAGGAGTTATTCCCATTGTCATGTACTACATCATCTCTTTCAGTGACTGTAACTTTGGCTAAGTGGTACTTACTCATTCGAAACGTTCTACTCTTGTTTTCTTATTCCGCTGCATGTTGAAAGTTTCTGGAATCGTCTTGCGAACTGGTAATGATATAAGCTGATTGAAGGCAAGAAAATAGTTAAAAGCAATTATTATAAACTAGCCATACATTATGGCAACATTTATCACGCGCATTTAATCGTCGATCGTCGTCTGGAATGGAAGGCTATCAGTCGAGAAGCGAGCTTTATGTACTATCGGCCGAACGGCGACAGGAACCATTTAGTTCCTGCCATCGTTTGCGACAATCGCTTGCGCAAAAGCAAAATAAACCAGCGATGCTTAAAGACATCAGAACAATGGAGATGCCGATTGCGACGCCTCAAAACTGGCTCAGTTTTATTGTTATCGCGGCGTATATGTCAAGGTGCCGTACCGTTCCGAGAGCCGGAATGCAATATTGTCCACAATGTTTAGGCTTGGTGCGTCGCTGGTGATAGCGCGGCCGATGCGAGGCCCGATATGCATCGGACCGGCCCGCGCCGTAGTTATGCAGTCTTACGGCGGCGGTATCGCCCCGAGCATCGACGCACGCTGAAAAACGGCCCACGGAGAGAACCGGCGCGAAATCGAGACGAAGTAGCGGTCCCACCGCAGGGCACGGGCAAGTAGGCCACCGATTACGGCGTTTCCTCAAAGTTATTAGCCGTCGACAAAGGCCGCGGTCTGCGGTGATCGTGCGCCCGCCGGCTTCACACTTTTCCGACACGAAACGTACGTACTGTTACAGATAGCTCCTATACCCACACCCGCTGACTCCGCACTCCTAAACCTGCACCCTCATCACTTCTTCTCCTTCCGTTCTGTTCATACATCCAGTCCCCGCAGTCTCAGTCCTACTTCCACACCAAACGGTCGTGTCGCAATCTAAAAATTGTTTTTTAAAAACCCTCAAACCCTGAGGCTCGTAACATTTTGGTGGCAGCGTTAAGGGATTCAAAAGAGTCCCCGGTACGTCTCTTTCACAAAAAGTCCTAAATTCAGTGAAAAAGTGCCAGTATTCAGTGAAAAAGTGACAGAATTCAGTGAAAAAGTGCAATTACTATTTCAAAACTACTAAATTCAGTGCAAAAGTGCTAAATCCGGGTTAAACTTCTATATTCAATTTCTATTTCTAAATCCACTGTATCCTTTACCCGGACACACTTGGTGCATCATAAATTACTCTGCTACATCCTGTGAATTCTTCTCAACTGGCGACTACTTCTACGACGGGTTTCATCGACAACACGACGACACGACGACGACGAGTTGCGCGGTACCAACTCGCACTCCGATCTTCTTTGTTCTACAATCTTCTCTGCGCTCCAGTCTTCTCTGATCTTCAATATCCTGTACGCTCCAGTCTTCTCTGTGCTACAATCTTCTCTACGGCCCGATCTTCTCTGCAATCTGCTCTTCTCTGCTAGAGGAGAATGATCATCCTAATCGCTCTGTAAGTGATTTCTAAATCCTTGGTCATTGCATATCGAGTTAAGTTAAAATATCTGTGTGCATAGTTACTATTTTGTTTCGTTTGTTTTAATGTGTAATATTTCTTTGTGTGTAAAATTTCTCTGTGTGTCGTTATATTTTTCTTTGTGTTATTTTCCACGTTTATTTACAACAGAATAATTATAGTATTATGTCAAAAACATTAAAAACTGATATTAGTAAACTACAACTTCCCGAAGGGTTAGAAATAAGACCTTCACCTGTCTCATCTCCTAAAGATAAGTCAGCAGACGTGAAATTAGATATCAAAATGGAGTTAAATATTTTGTTTCAATTTATTAAGAAATACGATGGTTCTAGAGAAAAACTCAACTCATTCCTGATCAATTGCGACAACGCAATAGACCTTGCCTCAGAAACTCAAGTTCCTATATTGTTTAAGTACATTCTAAGTCAACTTGAAGGCAAAGCTGAGATTGCTTGCTCAATCAAGGAATTTTATAATTGGCCTCAGTTAAAACAATTTTTGAAAAATCAATTTTCTGTCAGAAAACATTATTCACATTTGCTCACCGAACTTCAAGAAACTAAACAAAATCAACTTGAAACAGTTAGTCAATTCGCTTTGAGAGTAGAGACATGCCTTTCACATCTGATTACGGAAATCTCTTTAGCAAACTACACGGCTTCAGAAATAGAAGGTCGAACGGCTGCTATGGAAGACCTGGCTCTTCACCACTTCACAACTGGCCTTAAGCCAAATTTATCACTTATTGTCAGATGTAAATCTCCAAAATCTTTGAATGAAGCGGTAAATATTGCTATTTCCGAGGAACGTATTTTACAGACTATTCATCGTAGACCGGAACCCGATAGATCTTTTAGGCCGAGAGATCAGTTCAACTATTCAAATCAGACTCGAGGTGTACAACGTAATTTTTTAAGTACACCGAATCCTACCAGGAACCCAGTTGTTTGTAGATACTGCAAAAATCCTGGACATACCATTGAACAGTGCCGCAAACGGCAATTTAATAACAACAGATTCAGGGCTAATCAAAACTCATCAGGGCCGCAACAACGTGTCAACTACGTCTCCAATACCCCTGAACATCAGTATCCAACCGAATGCGAAGAGGGTTATGATACTGTCGACTTTGAAACAAAAAACGAGTAAGAGGCTCGTCCCGGTGTCGTACGGGACCTCAAATTTTAAAAACCGACACCCCAAGCGTCTCTCCTAAATCGAGATTGACCCCTCCAAATGGAGCTCAATCTTTACGAAATCTTACTAAATCTACTATATCAAATGTTACTAAATCTATTATGCCAAATCTTACTAAATCTACTATATCAAATGTTACTAAATCTACTATGCCAAATCTTACTAAATCTACCACATCAAATGTTACTAAATCTACTATGCCAAATCTTACTAAATCTACTACATCAAAAGTTACTAAATCTATTATGCCAAATCTTACTAAATCTACTACATCAAATGTTACTAAATCTACTATATCAAATGTTACAAAATCTATTATGCCAAATCTTACCAAATCTACTATATCAAATGTTACTAAATCTACTATTCCAAATCTTACTAAATCTACTATATCAAATGTTTCTAAATCTACTAAATCCACTGAATCCACTGAATCCACTGAATCCACTGAATCCACTAAGCTTACTAAACAAGCAAAATCTAATATATTCGAAATAACAAATAATCCTTCAAACATGTTATTACCTCATGTACTGGTCGAATCCTCTGTATCAAAAATTCCATTAGCCTTGCTTGTAGACTCAGGATCCTCTGTTAGTTTGCTGAAAAATTCCTGTATCTCAAAACAACCTAAATTAACAACAGAGAAAATTCAACTTAAAGGTATTGATTCGTCTACAGATGTCATCGAAACTCGAGGTCACTTTCAATTAAAATTGCAACTATCTAAATCCAATATAACACATCAATTCCACGTTATCGATAAAATACATCTTCCTTATGACGGAATAATAGGTTCAGATATGCTCAACGCGCATGGTTGCAACATCGATTACAATAACAACTTATTGCGTGTCGGTAAATCATCTTTAAAACTCTACTTCAATAATCCTACCTATTTGATACCTGCAAGAACAGAAACTATCATAGAATGCTCTGTCTCGAATCCTGAATTAAAAGAAGGACTTATACTAGACCAAACACAATTCAAGGACATCCTAATCGCTAATTGTCTAGTTAAAGTGAAAAATAATAACAGGATAAATTTATCTGTTGTCAATGTCTCTGAATCTCCTATTTCCCTTAACTCGAATTTATTACTTACCTTAGTCCCAATGGACTCCACTGAACTCTCTGTTCCTGAAAATAAATCCCTAGAATATCCTGTAAATACTCTACAATCTCATGACTCCATCAATCGAACTCAGGAGGTCCTAAACCAACTCAGAGCTTCACATCTCAATGTTGAAGAAGCCAATAATCTTTACGAAATTTGTGCTAACTATTCTGACATCTTCTATTTACCCGGAGATCCCCTATCTTTTACTAATCTCCTAGAGCACGAAATTAATACGACAACCAATGAGCCAATTCATGTAAAGTCCTATCGATTTCCGGAATGCCACAAACAAGAGGTCCAAAACCAAGTAAATAAAATGCTTAAAGATGGTATCATTAAGCCATCCATGTCTCCCTGGTCAGCTCCCATATGGGTTGTCCCGAAGAAGTTAGATGCTTCCGGGCAACGAAAGTGGAGAGTTGTGATTGACTACAGACGGCTTAATGACATCACAATCGGTGACTCATATCCAATACCCAATATTAATGAAATACTGGACCAACTTGGTAAATCAAAATACTTTTCAACTCTTGACTTAGCATCTGGTTTTCATCAGATAAAAATGGCATCTAAAGATGCAGCAAAAACCGCTTTTAATGTACCTCAAGGACATTTCGAATTCCAGCGCATGCCCTTCGGGCTTAAAAACGCGCCTTCTACATTCCAGCGACTCATGAACACCGTGCTCACAGGACTCCAGGGCACAAGATGCTTTGTGTATCTCGACGACATCGTAATATATTCATACGATCTTAAATCACATATACAAAATCTCGAATTAATATTTAATCGTCTCAGAGAACACAATCTCAAGCTCCAGCCAGACAAATGCGAATTCCTTCGTAAAGAAGTTTCTTATCTCGGGCATCTTATAACTGATAAAGGTGTGAAACCTGACCCCGAAAAAATCAAGGCTGTATCCAATTTTCCAATTCCAAAATGTCCCAAGGACGTAAAATCATTTCTAGGTCTTATGTCATACTATAGGAAATTTATTCCTGATTTTTCAAAGACAGCAAAACCTCTAACTTCCCTTCTCAAAAAGGACACGTCCTTCGTTTGGCAAAACGAACATCAATTAGCCTTCGAAACACTTAAATCTCGTCTTATCTCACCTCCGCTTCTTATCTATCCAGATTTTTCTAGACAATTTACACTTACGTGTGACGCTTCCAATTACGCCATCAGCGCAATCCTCTCTCAAGGAGATCCTGGCAAAGAACAGCCGATAGCTTTCGCTTCTCGAACTTTAAATAAAAATGAGATTAATTACAATACCACTGAAAAAGAATTATTAGCAATTTTATTCGGTTGTAAAACATTCCGTCCTTATCTCTATGGTCGCAAATTCCAAATAATTACCGACCATAGGCCTTTAAAGTGGTTATTCAATCATAAAGATCCCGGAAGCAAACTCCAACGATGGCGATTAAAATTAGAGGAGTTTGATTACGATATTCAATACCAAAAAGGCAAATTAAACTCTGCTGCAGATGCTCTTTCACGGTATCCTGTAAATCCTGTATATCCTGGAAATAAAAATTCTAATCCTGAAAAAACGCAAGAAAAGATAAGCTCACCTGATGATTTAAATGATTTGCAAAGTCTTCTAGTTTCCCCACCTTCAAGTGTTGAAGCTGGTCTTCTAAACCCTGAAATTGAACAAGACCTATTAGATTACCTTAGCTCGATGAATGACGAAACGCGTGTCAATGTTGAACCTGACCCGCAACCTTCCACCAGTTGGCAGAACCCTGAAACCTTACCTGTGTCAACTAATCCTAGTCCTGAAAAATCCCTGACGTCTAAAAACTTACCTTTAAGCGACGTAAACTTACCTGCATCTGATCCTCTTGATCCCTTGCCTATGACACCTGAAAATAACTTACCTTCACCCGAGGTACCAGCACCTGCTCCCTTCGAACTCTCGTCCTTGACACCTGAAAATGACTTACCTGCTAGTTCTGATCCACAAATGTCTCCATTCCCTGAAGGCCAGAATAGGCCATCCGATGACAGCTATACTCAATTCTTAAGATCCCCTACAAGGACATATAATACATCTATTAAAGAATACAACGAAAATTTACTTAAGTGTAAACAAAACTTAATCATAATTCCTACCTCAATCGATATGGACGAATCTATGCCCTATGTACAAGAAGTACTTAATAATTGCCCAGATAGCAGACGCGACGAATTCCTTAGATTAGAAAGACACCTTTATACTACTATACCTCTTAATATCGAAAATAAATACTATCTATTCCTATTTACTAAAGTACATCATTTTGATGACGTTTCTTACCCAGACATATACAAATCTCTTAAATTTGCCCGCGATCAAATAATGATGGTGTATTCTACGACAAACGACGTCAGCATATCGGATTTCAAAAATCCCTTCGATAAACATTCCTTTGTTAAAATTTATAACATGTTAGGTTACCTATTCGACGGAACTAACATAACTATTCATATTTATCATAATACAATAATTTATCCTTCCCTGAGCGAAATCCCGAAAATATTAAAAGAAAATCACGATATCCCTATTGCAGGTCATCTAGGAAACCTAAGAATGTATAATCGTATTCGTGAACGTTTTTATTGGAAAAACATGCGAAGCGACATCGAAAACTATGTCCGAAAATGTCAGTCCTGCCAAGCGAATAAAGCGCTCCGGAGAATTAACCGAGCTCCTATGATTATTACTTCAACTTCGACCGCCCCATTCGAAAGATTATCTATCGATATCGTTGGTCCTTTACCGGAAGCCGGAACTGCCAAATTACGATTTATTTTGACTATGCAAGACGACCTCACGAAGTTTTCATTAGCGTATCCCCTGCGTTGTAACACCGCGGAAGAGTCAAGTGAATGTCTTGTACACTTTATGTCCCTCTTTGGAATACCTAAGCATATACTCACAGATCAAGGTACTAATTTCACAGCAGATCTATTTAAGAAAACGTGTGAATTCCTTAAAATTAAGCAACTGTGGTCTGCTCCGTATCATCCGCAGACGCAAGGCGCCTTAGAAAGGTCACATTCCACACTAAAAGAATACCTAAAAACATATGTGAATGAGAATCAAGACAACTGGCCTCGATATGTATATACGGCTATGTTAGCATACAACACAGCCATACACTCAACAACCCACTACTCCCCATACGAACTTTTATTTGGACACAAGCCTCGTATTCCAGATTCCTTATATAATGACAATTCAACGGTTACGTATCCCGAATACGTGAAAATGCTCCAACACCGTTTGAAACATTCGCGTGAGAAAGCCTTAGAATTCATACACGGTTCTAAATTAAGATCTAAGAATTATTATGATTCCCACAGTCGTCAAGCTAAATACAAAGTAGGCGACTGTGTTATGCTAAAAAATCATATTAGATTACGAAAGGCCTTATCACCTCTCTGGAAAGGCCCCTACAAAGTCGTCAAGGTTCACGGGAACCATACCTTATCACTTCTTATAAACAGAAGGCACGTCAGGCATCATTTCGACGAAGTAAAACACGTCGAGGATGTCCAAGATTCTTCTCCTAGTTAGGATAGTCCTAGTTTTAGTATTTAGTTATTATTGTTTCATATCCTCTAAATAATTTTAATGTCTCTTTCGTTTACAGCATATTGGCCCAAGGCCACTGTCAAGATTTTGTGCATCAAATCGCCTCAAGTCCTGGCATATATTTTGACCCAATCGGCGAACTTAAAATAAATATAGGTCATTTAGATATAGTGACATCATTCGATATTTCTTACATAGAACCACATATTAAAAATATTAATTCCATTTTAGGTACAACACGTCACTTGTGTAACCAAATTCAATTTGAACTTTCAGAAAGTTTAGAGTGTACTAATATCTTAGAACCGCTCACAATCAGATACAATGATATGGTTTCTGAATATTCTTCTATCGCTCATTTAGTCAGTAATAGGTATAAAAGAAGTGCTTGGATAGGTGGTATTGGCACCCTAGCCAAAACTATTTTTGGAACTCTAGACGAAAATGATGCTATTAAATATGAAAATGCTATTATGAATATCCAGGATAACGAAAAGAGAATAGCCTCTTTAATGAAGGAGAATGTTTTAGTTACTACTTCTACTTTACTTGAATTTAATAATACTTTACATAAAATTAAGCTTAATGAAATTAGTCTTAATGAAGCTATCAACAATTTCACCGTTTCTTTGAAAAATTTAACTATTATTTCTAATATTTTAAACGTCAAAAATAAAATTAGTTTTGTCCTGAATAATTTAGAAGCATCTATGCTCACCCTATCATTCCAATTGCAAGACATAACTAATGCGATTTTGCTCTCTAGTCAAAACATTCTGCACCCAGCGATTCTGCGCCCCACGCAACTGTACCAAGAACTTGTTGATAACTACAGATATTTACCCGTAGATTTTAAGCTTCCTACTAATCTAGAATTAAGTCAAATTCACATACTAACAAATATATCAAATGTCATTAGTTATACTTCAAAGAATAAAATAGTTTTTGTGTTAAGAATTCCTCTAGTTTCGCCTAAGGAATATAATTTATACCATAATTTAGCTTTACCTATTCCACATGAAAATTTAAAACCTGATACTTTTAGTTTTATAATACCTAGTTCTAAATACATAGCAATGACCAGGGATAAATCAGAATACTGTACTTTGAAATCACTACAAGAATGCAGAGCAATAACGCGTAATAATTACATCTGTGATGTAATGTCTGTGTTCCCGACGAGTGCGAATCCGAACTGCGAAAGTGAAATCATGTGCAATGTGATAAGTGCTCTCCCAAAACGTTGTAAAACTGAATTTATTTACGGAAACCTAGACATATGGAAACCTCTTAATAATAATAATTGGATCTTTATACAATCACATAAAAACAAATTATATATCGAATGTCCTCATAAAAATGTTGTAGAATTAGATATCCTTGGAACTGGCATTGTAAACATACCCATTAACTGTATCGCATACTGTAGAACAACAAGGTTAATCCCTAAATTAAATACATTCTTAATAAACGTAACTCTTGTAAAATCCGATTTTAGTATAATTAATGACTCTTGTTGTTCACTTGACAATTTTAGGTTTAAGATAAAAAATGAGTCTCCTATTCAATTGAACAATTTAGATTTAGATATTTTTACTACAGAATCGAAATTAAAATTCAAATCAATATCATCAGAAGCTGACAAAATTATTAATCAACATCCTATAATTCAATACGAGACTCACTACTCCATAGTAACTATTGTAATTGTTTGTATTATCGTCTTATTTTTAACTTGTAAAATTTATTCTTTAATAAAATCGCACGGCCGATTTCCCTTCTCTCTCCCAAGATTCTCCCCATCCGTTCCAGCAGACCCAAATCCAGAAATTATACCAACTCCTGAAATTGTCCTACCTGTCAGAACCTCTGAAAGTCGTTCTAAACCCAGAGATATTCCTTCTCCCTCTTTGAGGACAAATATATAACCCTTAAGTACTTCTATCTTCTACTATTCTTCTACTATCATCCCAAACATCGTATTTTAACCCCGATGTTTAGTCTACCCCAGGGGGCTGTTACAGATAGCTCCTATACCCATACCCGCTGACTCCGCACTCCTAAACCTGCACCCTCATCACTTCTTCTCCTTCCGTTCTGTTCATACATCCAGTCCCC